>PVIC010000877.1:0-104970 GCA_004025085.1 Thryonomys swinderianus | reverse complement strand
GCAGCCAAAAGACCAGGGTGTCAGGATGCAGAGGAGCATTGGCAGAGAAGTGCTGGACAGGTCTGTGGACACAGGAGAGGAAGTCTTGTCGCTGTCCCTCCTCCACGTTCCTGGAAGGAGGTGGAATGGCAGGGATGGGAGGAGCTGGAGCAGCCTAACTGCGCAACTGATGAAAATTTCATGCAGAGTCTGCGGCTGCAGGTTTTTAGAGAGAAGGCTGCTGCCAACCTGCTACCTCTGCTGTGCGGTGCTTTGATGCTGGGGTGGATGTGCCACTTTGAACTGGGCTCCTGGGACTGTGGGTGCAGATGAGTGTGAGCATCACGTGTGCCCACTGTTGAGGCCGAAGCTGACCGTTTTCTCCAGGGCGCTGTGTGAGTAGGTGCAGGGGTAGCAGATGAGGTCAGGGAGTCCTGCCTGTTTCCTGGGGCCACACTGGATTTGCTATCCAGTCTCAGAGACCCTGTGATACAAGTATTTTCCTTCTCTTGCTTCACAGATGGGAATGTGGAGGCTTCTGACGCATTAATGGTTTCCAAAATGGTAGCGAGCATCTTTTGGAGGACTGTGGTCTATGTATTCATCTCTTATCCCTCCAGGTCACTGTGATCTCTCAGATCTCTACCTAGCTCCATAGCTCTTTGCATGGTCTCCAGTGTGTACTTGTCCCTGTGTTTTCCTTCTCATAGTGCTGCCGGCATAGGAGGCGCAGTTCTGAGAGCATGATCTTTAAAGTCACCCAGAGTTCTAGTCCTAGGTCTGTTTCTCATTGGCTGTGTGACCTTGTGTAGTAAATTTGTCTAAGCCTCAGTTTCCCCAGCTGTCATTTAGGGATGGCGATCTGTGCCTGTTTCAGATGGTTGTTGCAAAAGTTAAGTGGAATAAAACATGGTCAGGGGGCCGGAGATTTAGCTCAGCGGTTCTGGTGCCTGCCTCGCAGGTGCAAGGCCCTGAATTTGATCCTGGTGACCATATACAGTGCTGGGTATGGTGACTCACGCCCACCAGCAATCAATACCACATACCACAGTGCCGGGCTTGGTGGCTCACGCCTGTAATCCCAGCACTTGGGAGGCAGAGACAGGAGGACTGCTGAGTTCAAGGCTTGCCTTGGCTATGTAGTGAGATGAGGGCCAGCCTGAACTACAAAGTGAGACCCTGTCTCAAATAAACAAATGAACAAACAAACAAACAAACATGGACAGGATGGCACAGTGACAAACACCTTCCACCTGTGCAAACAGTGGTAGTTTCTCCTACTGTTGCAATAATAATAATAATTATTATTATTATCCTGATTTTTAATTTTGTTATCCACCTTTTAGCTTGTGCCTCAGTTTGATTCAGGTCCTGAGTCTTGTATCAGATTTCAGCTCAGCTGTGATGATCAGAGCCATAAAGTCTGCTTGTAGAAGGGGTGACTCAGGGGCCATAGGCCATGCAGAGTAAATGCCTCCTGTACTTCTCCTGGGCAGCCAGACCTGTCCCTCTGTGGTCTTCAGACCTTAGCCCTGCTGGTCCCAGATGCCTGAGGCTGTGAGAGCAGGTGTCACAGTTAGGCAGCTGCCCAGTTCACCTTCCCGGGAAAGTTCTCAGAGACTGTGGTTTGAGTCTGAGGGGAAGACGCTGGGGAGTTGTCACTCAGATACAGATGTGAAAAGCCTGCAGAAGTTAAATTGTTGTCTCTGCTCATTTAGTAAATGTTTATCATGTCTCTGTTGAAAACAGGCACTGCTCTAGGCAGTGAGGGCCTACCTTGAGGCTGCCCAGCCTTGCCCCAGGCTGCCCTCTCAGTGTTTGAGTTGCTGAAGAGTAACCAGCTGCTGTGCTGCTGATCATGTAGTTGGATTCACAGTGATGGGGGCAGGGAAGGCTTCTGACAAGAAGCAGTGTGTAACCTGTGTTGGATAGAGCTGTGCCTGTTAATGGTGAAAGCTGTGATAATGTCTTTTAGACAGATACTGTAGACAGAGTTTTGGAAGAAAGGAAAGAGTGGGCTGCTGGAGGCCCCCAAATCAGATCATGGCCAGCTGAGGGAAGCCTGTGAGCTGGGGGGTGGCCTCAGGAAACCCGTAAGGTTCCCAGTGGTCCAGGCCTTGGGGGTCTTGTAAGCAACACTTGGTTTGAAATTGGGAGTCACTCTGGTTTTTTAAGAGAGGGTGTGATGTGAGTAGTGCATCTTGTAGAAGGTCCCTGTAGGGACAGCTTAGAGAAGAGGAAGCATAGAGGCTGAGGGAAGCAGAAGGGCTGGGCAGTGCACATGATAGTTGCTCAGGATGAACTGGAGGCTTCAAGTGAAAGAGAAGTTGTATTGATTTGAATTGGGACAAAGTGAGAGAGTTCTGAGGTTGAGAGTGGGGAGGACCTGGTTGTTGCTCAGATGAGAAAGGAAAGGAAGAGTGAGGACACTATTCTATGTTCTTGTTCTTGCCCGGGCAGCTTGGTAGACAGAGGTCCTATGTACTCAGTGGAGAACACTTCAGCTGGACTGTACAAAGTTGGACATGGCTAGAAAGCTATGGAAGCTGGGGAGTGCCTGGTGTGTTTTGCCTGGTATGCTGGCTGTGGGGGTGCCTGACCTTCCCTCAGTCCCCTGGGATGTTATGACTGAGTCAGTGTGTGACCTTCTTTGTTGGGAAGAATCTCTTGAAGAACTCTGACATCATCCCAGAGAGGAGACCACACCCTAGGCTTCTGTCTGCATCTGATGCAGGGATTGGAAGTCTTTGTCCCATGTTCAGCCTCAGATGGGGGCCATGGCTTTCACCAGTCTCTGGTACCTCCTGAATAGGTCAAGTGGTGGGGGCAAGGGGATCCTTGTGGGTGGTCTTTTCTCTAAAGGCAGCAGCCATTTGCTCACGGAGACCTGCCAGGCATGGGTAGAGGGCATTGTTTTCAGAAAAATGGTGGGGCCTCATTACCTTGGAATTTGTGGTATTTAGACAAGATTGGGCCTCAGGTTAGTGTAATTTGTTCTTTCTGAAAAAAAAAAAAAAAAAAAAAAAACGTGAGATGCTATACCATGACAAGAGCTTTGTTCATTGGGACAGAACTTTCAGGCTTCCTCTGTCTGCTTTTTATGTGCACACTGGTGATTACTTAAGAATTGTACCTGTTCAGGCTCACTCACCTTATTGGGGAACAATGAGTCATGATTTAAATTTTAATTTGTGTACACTTATATGATAAATAATCTCTTTTAGTGGTTCAGATACCACACTTTTGTGATACAGGTATATCTTCTTAATAAATATGCTCTGTTTAATAGATGAGGAGCTGCTGAACCTTACAAAATATGAATTTGGCCTTTAAAGAGAGATGGCTGCATCTCAATGTTTTAAGTTTTACTAAATTTTTTTCCCAAAACACTCTTCATATATTAGTTTAGTAGTTATATGTGCTTAAAATATTTCATAATTATTTTTCTCAGTTGCAATTGGGTTTTCACTAATTGGTAAAAATAAATGGACAAGAAGTCATATTATTGAGCTTTTCATTTTTTAAAATGTATTTTTATTTTATTAGAATGTATTTGTAGTACATGCAGTCTGCAGTCTTCTTGGGGAGTGGCTATATGTATATACCATAGCTTGTTTTCCTTTTTTTTTTTAAGACAGTGTCTTGCTTTTAGTTCAGGCTGGCCCTGAGCTTACTATGTAGCCTAGGCAAGCCTCGGTCTCAGCAATACTTCTGCATATGCCTCCTGAGTGCTGGGATTACAGGTGTGAGCCATATGCTCAGCACTGTGGTATGTGATACTGATTGCTGGTAGGTGTGAGTTACCATGCCCGGTATTGTTGTATATGTTTACTGGGGATTGAACCAGGGACCTTCTGCTTGCTAGGTAGCTGCTGGAACCACTGAGCTAAATCTCTGGCCCATAGCTTGTTTTTATTTTGTTTTGTTTTGTTTTTAAAGTTTTAATCACCTTCCTTTGCTTTCCCCTCCCTTCCACCCTCTCACTCCAATTCTCCATCTTATTTTTCATTCTTGTTGGTAATATTCATCTTAGTTCCTGTTAGGGCCTATACTATTTCCATCAGTTGAGTTTACATCCACTATTTCCACAAGGCCTAATGTTTCCCTCCAGGCACCTGGAACATCCCCCTACCATAAGCTTCAAGAGGTATACATGAAAGTGTGTGTGTTTTAATAATTCTGTGTGGCCAGTAACATGCTAAGTACTTCACATCAGTGTCTGCAGTCATTGATCGATCATCCTTCAAGGTAGGTTCAACTGTTCAAGTAGTTTCTAGGGATAAAGAACGTGATTTAAAGAAGCCAAGTGGGTTGTACAAGGCCATGTAGCTGGTAACTGCTGGAGATAGAATTTGAACCCACATTGACTTCAAAGCCTGCCTTGTAAACAGCATCTTCTCTGCCTTGAGTTCCATGCTATCGGATTCTCCTCTCATTCTTAGATACTGAGAAGCTGCTCTATGTTAGTTCAGATAACTTGATGATTTTGCTTATGAGATCATGGAATTGGTGGTTTTGAGTCTGGGGGGGACCCTCTGTGTTGGTCATAATACAAATGGAACATGATTTACCCAGCAAGTTTCCCAGAAGAAAAATTCAAATTCAGAACATAGTCTTAGAAAGCAAACTCAAACTCATTTTTTCTCTTTTTGGGATAACAACAGCTTAGTGGGTCACTTCTTTGCACCCCGGGTTGGGTGGACTTGGAGAGGCAGATGAAGTCTCTAAGAAGGGAAAGCCCTTTGTGGTGATTGTAACCATTGGATCAGGTGGAGAGACATGCCAGTTCAGTTCATTGTACTCATTTCCTAAGACTACATATAATTCCATATCTGTCTTAGTTTTGAAACCTCCTCAAGCTATTTTGGAACAGCAAGGCAAAATTGCTATTTTTCCTCAGAAATGTAGAGAATCTGTGTCTCTTGGTCTTTAATGCCATCTTGGAATTTTTATTTTTTATTGAGTTTTGCTTGGTCTGACAATATGAGCAATTACTTATTTAAAATTGTCACAGATGGTAATGATGACTGAGTGTCTGGATTTCATCATGATTTTGCTAACTATTCTGCAATAGTGCATAAGTCGTTGAGCATACTCAGATTTCTTCTCCTGATTCTGTTTTTCTGAACTTCAAATCCTTCCCCATAAACTCCGTGAGTGTTGGGACCTTTGCAAAGTACTGATGGTAGGTGACTTAAGTGACAGTATCTGGCTGTGGTCTTTCTAATGTTATGAGCGTTTAAAAATTAGATGTAATTATAAAAAATGTATACATTTCTTCCTGTTGTTTGATATGAATTTTTATTTTTTTCTCATTTATAATGCTTTCGTATTCAGGAAGTTGAGGTAGGTTTTTGACTTTTCAACTGTATGTAGACATAGTATCACAATAGTTGCCAAATAAAATGAAATTTTATCCTAAGTCTTAAATCTCAGCAGTAGATATTTGCTTTTGTTCAGTGAACCAGTACCACACACATTTGTTTTTCATTGGTGTATCCAGGGGATGCAATTTATCAAATGCATATAAACAGTCCATTTGCTGCTTTATCTTTTCTCATTAGTTACAGTACAAGTATGATTGTCAGTTATTATCTGTGTTTTACTGGTGGGTTATTTATTGAAAGAGCAAAGCAACTGACATTGTTATTTTCTAAATCATTTTGTCTAAGGCCTACAGGACTTTACTCCAAATGTCAGACCAATTTATCAAAGAATTGCGTTATTCAGGATGAAAGTGATTTAGAGTGTGTGTATAAACATCCGCCCACCTGTACTTATACACCAGTAACAGTTATGGGAATTTCACAGGGACTACAGAGATTGTTAAATAAAGTTGGAACTGATTACTTACATTTGATGTAATCCAGCTACAATTTATCATGTGCTGTAGAGAACTATTTTAGGGAATACACAGGTGAGTGAGATATGGTCTGATGGGATGTGTAGCCTTGATCAAGAAATGTGTGTTGGGAGTGGGGTTAGGAATGTTATGTGTGGGTGGAATTGGATTAAGGTATGTGGCTCCCAGACCCCGGTGGACAGGTTCTTATAAATGGTGTTCTTATAAACAGGTTCTTATAAATAGGAGGGCTCCAGGCACTATCCAATGAGGTGCAGGTCGTTGTGCCATTTTGTTAAAAAAAAAAAGTTTGTACCTTATGGTAGCTTGATAAGCAGGGGTTTTCAGTTCAAACAATCAAAATGACAAGACTGTGCCACCTTGTATAGGAATGACCTTGTAGAACTTTGACTAGAAGTTTTCTAGTGATTTCTTTATCATTAGGAATATTAGGGATCCTGCTGCCACCCTCAAACCAGACCTGCCTCCTGTGTTCCCCAGGCAAAAAACCTAAAAATGAACTAAACTGGTTTGCTCTGATCCCCCTAAGAGCAGTTTGGCCACAGTCCCTTTGTCGATCCTTTTCTAAAGGTTTTGGATTGGTAACATGTACTATGCCTCTGTGTAAAATCTATAAATCTGGCTTTAGTTCCCTTGACCTTGCTCAAAGTGCTTTTCCTGCTTGAATTGACTTGCAGTGGACCCACACATGACCCCAGAATGACTGGTTCGTGCTCACTACATCTTGCTTCCTTCTGTACATGGCACTGCTCAAGCTTGGTCAAGGCAAATGAACTTACATTTTATTTTCCAGGCTGGTAATTTGTATTATGTCAGGCCCTCTTCAGATGGAACTGCAGGGTTCAAACAGTTTAGTTAAAATATATATGAGGGAGAAATTATCTGTTTCATGTGAGCTAAACATCTTTGATCTGTGGTATCTGAAGCCACGGTATATAATAAATTACACCCTCTCTTCATAATCATCAACCAAAGCAGTTGGGTTTCCAGAGTGGCTTCAGTTTGGATTTGCCCCTCAGCTCTTCCTCAGAGTAGGAGCTGAAATAAGCACCTCTTGAAAGGCAAACCCCTGAGGAATATTTGAGCTAAATTGCATCAGCTGTTAGCTGTGGCAGAGGGAAAGAAAACTGACATTTCTATTGAAAGTAGGCTGGAATTATAGGCTTTCTCATTGATTAAACTTGTGCTCAGTGGAGGGACTTAATCACCCACTTGGTAAGAGGCATATATTGGCATCATTTCGTATGAACCAGAGTTAAAGATTTCATTGAAAGATACATTGTAAAAAGAATTTTTATAGTGTATATGATGCTGGGCATTGAACCCAGGACCTTCACACTGAGCTGTATCCCTATTTAAAAAAATTTATGTTGAGACAGGATCTTTTTAAGTTGCCCTGCCTAGGATAAAACTTGGTATCTTTCTGCTTCGGTGTCCCAGAGTTTGGAATTACAGGTGCATTCAATGCCTGGAAAGTTATTTATAAATATAGTCATCCTATAACATTTGTGGGAGGACCCTGAGAATACCAGAATTAATGGATGCTCAGGTTCCTTGTAGGCACCAGCACAGTATTCACTTAGAATCTATACATACCCTCCCATGTACTTTAAATCATCTCTAGGTTCATCATAATGCCTAATAAAGTGATACATGTTTTGCAGATAATTGTCACAACATATTTGGGAATAATGACCAGGACAAATGTCCGTGTTCAATACTGACAAAATATTTTTCAAATCTTCATTAATGTCTACTCTGTATGCAATATATATGCACCTGTCTATCCAGATTTTCTTTCCAGTTGATGCTGATCAGCACAGAACCTTAATGTCTACTCTGTATGCAATATATATGCACCTGTCTATCCAGATTTTCTTTCCAGTTGATGCTGATCAGCACAGAACCTTTCTCTAAAGTAGTTAAAAACCTACAGTTAATTTCTTTGCACCAGCTACTACAAGCTGAAGCTTTTATAAGATTCAGTACTATGCTAGTTGGATATTTAGCTAGTAAGACAAATGGAGAAAGACGTTCTTATCTGTGACCAAATGTAGAGGATAAAAGGAATAATTGTAGGTGCAGCCACTACTAGTATCTGATTCTACTCTACCACCAGAGCCACATCTTTTCTTTGTCCTCGTCCTAGACACATAACAATTCATCACTGTCTCATGCTGGTCTTCCTGATGCCTTTCAGGATGTTTTCTGTTGCCCGAGAATACTTCATGTTTTCACATAGGTCAGTATGCTCAAATTTGAGCCACTGTTTAAATGGATTGTTTCTTCTAGATTTTCAATAGTTCTTAAATTAGAGTCGGAAAAGTTTCACTTGTGACATGGTGCAGAGAAATGGAAGCAGCCCTTCTTAATGTGGGTTATCCAGAATTTAGAGCAAGCCTGTTTCTTGCTCTGCCATGTAAGAGCCCTGGCATAATTACACTGTGCAGCATAGTCCATAAAATATACATGTGCATTAACATTGCCACCCTTCAGTATTCAGCCTGTGAAATGCATTCATGGGAGTTACTGAATTTAATAAATGACCATATTTAGATATGCACATTTCTAAGTGAGGTTTATGTTTTAAAAATTAGCCATTACTGGGATATTTGCAAGTCTTTTCTTTACAGCTACCTTTATAGATAAGGTCACAAATCAAGAAGGCAACTCAAAACAGATAAATACTTAGCTGTAAAGTTTCATTTACCCAATTTAGTTTTCATCACATTCTGAATTTAACAGACTGGAATGTTTTGGGCCAGAAGTAAGAGCTGTTAAAGTTGTGCCCTTTCCTGGCATTGGCTGGATTCTGAAATCTGTTCACTGAGAACACAACTGCATGTAACTGAGCTTAGGATGGTGAGGATGAGGGGCATGCAGCTCCCTAGAGCGGGGACTGAGAGCCCTGACAAGACATTTTAACAAAGAGATAAAAGGAGGGTTTGGCTAGTGGCACCTGGATCTTGGGCCCTACAGAAGTGACAAGCTTTAGCCTTGGTATGTTGGTCCAGGACTACAGAGCTCATTGGTTCAGGACTTCAGTGTCCTTCAGGCTCCCAAGAAGATGGGCCATGAGAACGGGCAAATTCCCAGGCAGTGAAGCCCTGCAGGATGTATTCCTTTATCTTTGGCTTTTTGCAAAAATTTCTGATGCAGCCCACCCCCCAAATCCACCCAGACATGAGTGAGTGAATCAAAGCATCCCCAGCCTGCATGAACTTCTGGTTAGTAGATGTGGCACATTGATATTGAAACAACAGTGACGGCTAAAAATCTTCTTCCCCACTGCCACTGGCCATCCCCCAAGTGGGCTTTGCTATGTAGACTGCTTTACACTTATACACATAGAGGGTTTTCTATCATCAATAGCCAAAGTCACAACAAAGGTTTTATTGGCCTCTGGCTCATTGGTTTTTGTTTTGCTTTCCTAAAGTAGGGTAGAAGCAGTTGGATACAGGGAATAATTTTCTGTCCTTCCTTGGCCTTGCTGGTCAAGGGGCTGTTTGAAGGCCTTATTTTACATAATGAATTTTCACTCAAGGTATACATTCACATTTTGCAGTAATTAGGCACTATTATTAAATTTGGAGTGAGTTTTTAACATTCTAATGCAGTTACCTGCTTTTAGAGGACTTATACTTAAAACTGTGATTTTTCTGCAAGCAATATATGAAAATGGTAATTATAGTTAACCTGAAAAAGTGACAAGGCCCAGAATAATGCTTCATATTCCATCCAAGTGATGAAATATGTTGAAATCATTAGGGAATAGTCCATTCTTAAGACTTGCTACCACCTTTCTTTGACATCAAAGAGAATGTGGCATGTGAAATTAAAGTAAAGGAACTTGTCTTTGCCTCCAGCCTTTCCTTTTTGGACACTCAGCTGAAGCTTCCAAGGGTTTCCATGTCCTAGAAAAGCATGTTCCAGTAAAAACTATTTTATGAGCTTCCATGTGGCCAGTGGACACGAACCTGTCCTCTATATGGAAGAGTGCAATGAAGACCATGAGGGGGAAGGGTGCCCTGTTGGTTACTGTTTTTCTCCAGTGATGAGAATGAGGTCATCTTGGATTTTTCTCTCCCCTTACCCTTGTAATTACAGAATCTGTCAGTGATAAAGTTGTTTAAGGTTAAGATTGTACTGGGTATTATACTACAAAATCAAATGTTAAAATTCTTACATATCATCCAACCCCATACCTCAGAACCATTTAACACTGAGTGCCCAGTTTTAGATGGTATAATTCCAAAACATTCAGTTTATATTTAATAAATGGAGAGGGATATTCCTGTGAGATTTTTAAATTTCTCAGTGATATTTCATGATATGAATAGCAAAGGCTCCCTCATCAGTTGGGTACAAGGCCAATAAGGCCATAAAATTAAGGCCAGAGCAAAGTGGGCCACTTCCTTGGAGTTAAAAATAGTTTAATGCTGAATCTCCAGGATCCAGAGGAACTTGTTCATGTTTATTCATGCTCTGGAAAATGAAATCACTGGCCAAGAAGCAGTATGTTCTGATTTTACTCTAAATCCAGTTCCCTAAAATCTATTTAAGGGCTTAGGTGAACTCAACCAGGATCTAATAATGCCAGGTAATTGAACAACACAGAGGCTGATAAAATACACAGGAGATTTTGTTGGAGATAAACTGCAGCATTAGACAGCATGGACAATAATTTAAACTAATTGTGTACTTTGACATCCTTTAACTTCTCCAGAAGAGAAATAGAGGCTTAATTTTGGACAGCTTTGTGCAAATGTCTACATCATGCCGAGTTTCTGGCCCAAACACCCACCTTATATAAACTGGACATTAAAAAGAGGCCAGTACCTAGGAACATGTAGGGACAAGTGATACCTTTTCTGCCTGCAGACTGCTCAATTTTGCTGACAGTGTGTACATCAAAATTAGTGGAGCCCATGTGTGCATAGGGGGAGGGCCAAGTGAGCAAAGAGTGAGGGCTTGGAAGTTACGGGAGGAGGTTACCGTAGTCATGATGGAGTGGCTGAGGCCATTGGAAGGTGATGAATCCTCCAGCCTCTGTCCATCAATGGATGCATAGTACATGCAAGAAAGACATAGCAGCAAAAACACCAAGTTGACCAGCCTTTGTTTCTCCATCCTTCTATACACAGAGCAGTGGCATAAAGCTAAACTTGTACCAGAGGTTAGTTCAAACATGTAACGACCCTCTGTTTTTATGTTTGTGAGTGCTGGAACTGAAACTGTGCATACATGTTTCCATGCAAAAGAAGTGTGGACAGTTGAATTGTCCACTGTTACACACAGAGGCTTAGTCATAGGTGAAAACAGCCAGGCAGCAACTACAGTATCATTGAGAGCGTACACCTTGAACTGTAACGTGCAGGGGCTTCTGAGATAAGCCAGGAAGCACAGTGAACTTACCATATGGAGAGAAATGTTTTTATTATTCCCAATGTTTAACATGTATAATTTGAAAGAGAAGAATTTGAAGATTAAGTGTATATTTTGATTGCATGTTAATAGCTGTTTGGGTAAAGATTTCTAAGCTGAATGTTTTCTTTTGTGTTTTCAGACAGGGGAGAAAGACAAATTTTTACACAGTTATGTGAGAAGCCTCTTGAAATCTGACCTTTGTTTTATATATTTTTTTTCTTTTTGTAGGATGATTATTTCAGAAACTGGAACCCCAACAAGCCCTTTGACCAAGGTAAAGGATGCAACATTTCTTGCTGTGTAGTCCAAGTGAAATGCTGTCTCAGTTTTTATTCCTTGTGTTCCAGGTTAATCTTCCCAGAAAAGCCCACTGGCTATCCTGTCTTAGTGACTTTGAGAAGTGAATTGAGTGGAGTGGTAGAAATTATTTTATAAAATTGATTGTTTGTCTACGGCATAGGTAGGACAGATTTAAACTATTTTTAAGTTGAGTAGACCAGTAGAGTTGTTGATTTTTTTAAAAAACAGTGAAATGGTTTTCATACTAACCCGGTGAATTTCAGGGGTGAAACCAGTGTTTTTATTCACAGGACATACTATGACTAAAGTTACTCCCCAAATCACATGAACCATAAAAGTGAAACCTTTATATTTTCTTCTATCAAACGATTAATCCTGGGATGTTTATAAGGGCAGTGATATTTTATTTGTTAAAAAAAATCTTCCTGGCTGTTAAATACAAGCTTGCTTTAGTATCAGCTCACTGATCACTCGAGGTTAAACCTGGTTCTCAGAAGGCTCTCTCAACCCACCAGCAAGCATAGGTTCAGGGAGGCCATTGTAAATCATAAACCAGGTCCTCAAGTGAGTTACACAGTGAGGACCTACTGTCAGTCAGCCCCTTCTTTGCATTCTTCTCTGTGGGGGTGCAGTTGGCACAGGCCCTGCTGCTGAAAAGGACGGTAGATCATACTTGAAGTCCATGTATGTAATTAATTCTGAAACTGAAGAGAAGTCTTGCCTAAATGTCTCATTGTGCTCGTGCTTCTCAGAATCACCTTCATTTCCGAGGGTTGAGTATTCAGTGTGATTATGGTGGCCAATTTGAAGGGCGTAGTTGAACTGTAATGTCACTTGTTGTGCATGGTATCCTTTCTGGCCTTGGCTTTGTCTATTGTGGGTCATTCCCTCTGAGCTTTGGTTTTCTTATCAGCAAAAGTGGCATTAAAATTTCCACGTAGGCATTTGTCTTAGGCTTTGAGGCAGTGTAACAATTTGTTCATTCGTTCCTGCATTCTTAAGCTTTTATTGAGCTGTCACTGTTTGCATAGGGACCAAGCCAAGTGCTGAGGAGAGAGTGAAAAAGCTGTGGAAACACTGCAGTAAGTCCGCCAGCCATCGCAGGGGCTTTTTAACAGCTGTGGTGCAGGTGTGGGTAGAGAAGCACGTCAGCAGACATGAGGAGCCTGTAGAGGGGCGGAGTCAGCGGAAAGGCTTCCTTTGGAGGTCCGCTCTGGACCACACCTATCTCAGCTTCCTTGGCTCACATTGCTTTATGATTCCAACAATGACTGAGCCATCATGATAATTTACATTAAAGTACATGAGAGCATTCATAATTTAGATTAGGAAATTCCCATGAAAATGTTCATAATTTCAAAAAAATTTTTACGGGATAAAACTTCAGAGCTTCTGGTCCCTGTCAGTGTCTGACAAACAAACCCAGCTGCACACATTCCTGGCAGACTTTTGCTTAGAGAAGGCAACTCAACTGATAGTTACAGCGAACCGATTGTTTTTAGCCAAGAAACAGAAATAGGTTCTTTTCCTACCAGCAGCAAATAAGCTGTCAGATTTGTTCTGCTACAAGGCTTTCAAACAAATACAAAAACTTGACCAAGGGAAGACATTTTGAATTTTACTAATTATGTTAGCAGAGGGAGTTATGGAGGTGGGTTTCAGTTGCTGTTTGGTGGTAGGCATGATTACCTTTGGTTTGGGGGTTATGGTGAAACTTTGGCCACCGAAAAGTGCATGGTATTTAGAGCTGCATAGTTAAAAATACCAGTAAGGACTTTTCTCTCCTGGGAGCAATAACCGTATTTAGCAAAGTCCCACCCTGCTGTCTCTTTTTGCCACTCTGCTCATTTGGAAAACTGGATATGTTTACGTGAGTCCTCTCTGAAACCTCATGACTGCATGGGCTATAATTGGGGACCTCAGCTTATATCCCCATTTTGTACCTCGGGTGTCACTGCTATTGGCTATTTATACACAAAGCTGCAGGGAGAGCAGGCAGCACTGAGAATAGCTTTCACTTAAAATATCAGCCTCAGCAGACGTCATCAATTACACTGTGTGCTGCTCAATAAAAATCGGAGGTTACTATATCAGCTCTGACACTGCTCAGTGAAACATAAAAAACAGGCAGTGGAGACGTGCAGTATTTCATCTTCCAGAAACCAGGGGAATAGCTGAGCTCCCATGGAAATCGTCAGCGGCAGGGAGTTGTTTCCCCCACCTGAGCTGAATCAAATGCAGTTAAGGTGGGCTTGCAGGGGGAGAAAACTCACACTTTGTAGAAACAGAACTTGTTGAAAAGAGTTTTCAGAATTCAGATAACAAATATGAAATAGGTGGGGTAGAGAGAGTGGTTTGACCTGGGCTTGAGATGTAAGGGGACAGAAAGAGCAGGGAGCCCAGCATGAGGTATTCTTGGATAGTGAAATTATGAAATGATTTGGGGTAGGTTACGGAGGGCATTCCATACCCTTCTGTGAGTTTTTCTTGGTAGTGAGGAGCCACAGGAAGATCTTGAGTGAATAGCGACATCATGGGGCCGTATTTTTAAAGATTATGTCCTGTAATTTAATACCTGTGACCCTGGGTATACTTGCTCAATAGCCCACCTGTAGGATTCGGGTAGCTTCTGCTCGTCACTGATGTCTTAGGAGCCAGGGCCCTAACTGTCACAGGTGGGCAGATTTAACAATTTAGCACCTTACCTTGAGCTCTGAAATGCCCCTGTAGCTTCTGATTTTCTTCCACGTTGGTGTGAATAAATAGAAGACTCAAAAGTATTCAAGAAACAATTATTGAGCTGTCATTGGCCTTTGCCTAAAGTTATTTACTAAGTTTTACGCAAGACGGCTGGATGGATCTAGCATCTAATATCATGTAGTTGGCTTCACAGGGTTGGAAGAAAAATACCTCATCTGGCACTCTGACCCAGACGTGTAGCTGGTCATGTCTAAGCAAATCATTGATGCTTCGCCAGTGGCCTGGAACAGCCATCAGCTTCCATTTCCCCAGAGGAAGTCTGTGCGCAGTTAGATAAAGAAGGACGCTCTTAATTCTGTCTCTAATGATTCAGTGCCATTTATCCTCACTGAAGAGAAAGACAGCGGGTCAGAACTAAAGGGAATAGTTCTTCAGGCAGACATGTTCCTTGTGAAGTCTGCAAAGACACACATCCTGCAGAGAGCGCCCTGGGCAGAGGGAGAAGGGGATCTTGCCTTCCGTGAGCAGGGTAAATAGAAGCCCAGCAGCAGACCTTGCAAGAGGCCGGCTGAGGTGCGGGTCACCATGGTGAGTGTGGAGCTTCTAGTGCCCCTGCTACTCAGCCCTGTCAGCAGCCACTTCCATCTTACAGCACTGGGAGAATATGTGTCAGCGCTTCTCCAGGTGGGCCCTGGACTAGTGGTTAGTAGCTGTGTGCTTCTGGGCAAGTTGTTTTACATCTCTCTCAACCTGCCCATCTAGAAATGCAGTATGATTACCTTCAGTAATAGCGATGAAAAGATTAAATGAGTTCATATGTGTGGGCTGTGGCAAGTGCTTCACAAATACCGTTTGAGCAACTAATGGATCGTTCTCATTCCTCCCGATGTAGCTGCCTCTCCCTCTGGCTCCCCTCCCTCCCCACTCAGGTGTTTTCCTTCTCCTTTTGTTCCCTTCTGGTGGCCCTCAGAGGTACAGTGTGTTAAGCCTCTCAGGACTGAGTTGGTTGTGGCCGTCACCCTCTAGAGAGCGAGGGACTGTACTGTCCTTTCAGGTCCGTGTTACTGAAGCTGAAAGGATTCAGCTCACAGTGTGTTTGCTGATTTCCTCATTCTATAAACAGCACACGCTTGCGGCGTAAACTCACTGTAGTGGATAGAAGAGGCAACACTAGGAAGCCCCTTGGGAGCGCCCTCAGTTACCAGCCCTGAGACGTCCGAAGCGTTGGGTGGGTGGTGGGTGTGTGTGTGGATGGGGGCGAGAAGCTCGAGGTGGGCTCTATGGGGAGAAAGGGGCCCGAGTCCTGGAAACTGGCAAGAACCCCAGCAGTCAAGTACTTCTGTGTGTGACATAGCTCCACTGTAGTTGAGTAGATTTTTGGGGGTTATTTCGTCCTTATACATTCTGTGCCTTTGACCTGTTAAATCACCTTTATTCCAGTGACAGAGGGGTTGTCCCTTCTTGTCTTTTCCCTCCAGAGCTTGTTAGGAAGGTTATGCAGAGGGCTCATTGGGGTAAGAAAGATATCAGTGCACTGAAAGATAAAAGTGTTGGTGTGAAATAATAAAAGGTATTACTCTGAGGATTCCCAGAATGAGAGAATGAACAGACCAAGTGTGTTCTAACAAGTTTCAAACTTCTCATTAGTCCATTTTGAAAAAGAAACCTGAGGCCTATTGATGGTATTTTTGCTGAGTGAGGACAAAGTGTGGTTGGTGCCCTGTGTAACTGGGAAGGCTGAGCACGTACTAGTACTGACTACATGCATATCTTACTTCAGAAGGGCAGTGCGGTTTCCCGCAGCTACCCCAGAGAGATGGCACACAATGGAGTTTAGGTTCTCGGTGGCAGCCATGGCCCGCTGCAGAAACAGCCCACTGATGTGCATGGTGCAGAATGACATTTGATGAGATACATCACGTTAGGAGCAATGGCTGAAGAGATTCAGCGTGGAAACTTACCTAAGACGAGTGGGCTCTCATACTGAGGAGTAGACGCATGTTTCAGAGAAAGTGCAGTATGTAGCCACTGGCTTTAAGGGTAGCACTTTCTTCTTCTGGGGTGAATACTAATCATTCTTCCCCAGCAGCCCAGCTGCAGCTCACTGCCAGCTGAGGCTGGGGCTCTGCAGAGCATATCAGGAAGTTGTAGAAATTGATCTGCAGATAAAAATAAAGCCCAGAAAGTCCAGGGCTCTTTCCCTCATGCTGTTCAGTTGAATAGAAGAAAAGAAGAAAACCCTTGCCCTTTGGCTCCCAGTCTTTTATACCAGCATCCTGACAAGCTCAAATCCTGACCAAAGCCCTCAAGCGCTTGGAGGCAGAATTTCTACCACTCAGGAGAGACTTCTTCCATTGTCTGCCTGTGTTCCTGGGACCTGAGCCCAGTGGATTACCACAGCACTGGTGTTTTGGCAGTTTTACAGGGTACCATCAGGAGGCAAGTTTTCTAGTCTCTTTCTAAAATTGTTCTTTAGAAAAAAAAGTTTTCCTCTAGATGAATATAAGATTTTACATGATAGGCTTACTACAAATCTTGAGTCCCTGGAGTTTTCCAACTAATGTGGAATTTAGTCTCCATCCCAGCATCTGATTTGCATCCATAGGGCTTTGAAAATTGTTAGGTTTTGAAAGGATCTATTGACCTTTGCTGATCCCTGAAGGGGCTGATTTTTAGAGACAGCTGGTCTGGTTTGTGGGAACTATCTTTTTGTGTGTTTGTTTTTTTGTTTTGTTTTGTTTTTGAGACAGGGTCTCACATTGTAGTTCAGGCTGGCTCTGAGCTCACTATGTAGCCCAGGCAAGGCTCGAACTCAGCAATCCTCCTGCCTCTGCCTCCCGTGTGCTGGGATGACAGGCATGAGCTACCACACCCGGCACTGTGGTATGTGGTACTGATTGCCAGTGGGCATAAGTCACCACACCCAGTAATGTTGTATGTGGTTACTGGGAATTGAACCAGGAACCTTGCGCTTGCTAGACAGGCACTGGAACCACTGAGCTAAATCTCTGGCCTGTGGGAAGCATCTTAATAATGATCTTCTGGTTTCCTCACATCTGATGGGATTGCTTTCTCCTTCTTACTGTCTTCACGTTCCTCTCACTTAAGAAAGATATTGTCCCTGCTGTTGCAATGCTTGTCACTCACCTGGCCCTGCCCCAGATGTGCACACCTCGCTCCAGCCAAAGTAGCCTCTCTCCTGTCGGTCATCTCTTCTCAGTCTTGCTTCTGACAAGAAAATAGTTAACTATTTAAAATGTTTTTGGTGTACTAATTTTTCACATGTTCCTACTCAGTGTGGCAGGGAAGAAACAGAAAAGTATTAATTCAAATATTGGTGAGCTCTGGCTTTAAGTCAGTCCCTCTGCTTTGAAGTCAGATCAAGTTAAAACTTCTCTTTTTCATCTTTTCTTTCATCTGTTTGCTTATTTTAGAGAAATAAAACATCAGATGTGTCAGTTTGAAATCTTATGGGTGCTCCTTCTTTGTCCTCTTGCCCTTTTTCTTTTCTCTGAGGTGGCCAGATCATTAATTTGCTTTTTTGTGTATGGTGAGATATTTTTGATCTTATGTGTACATTTTCCACAAACAATGTTGTACCACATTATATGTTTTACAGCAGAAATTAATGTTTCCTTCCTTAACCTGTTTATTGTTCACCAGAGAAAGAGATGAAGAACTGAGATGTGTTGCACACCTGCACCACTCTCCATAAGGATGTAATCATTTTGTTGTGCAAATTTGTCACAGTTGACCGAATTATCCTTTCCCACTGATGGATATTTCCATGGTCTTATTTGTTCTACTGTGGTGGATGCTCTTTATTACCATTTCCAACCTTGACTGATGGTTCCATCCACCCTCTGGCTTGGTGAGAGAGGTATCCGGGAGGAGGGTGGAGGTGGCTCTGTCAGTATTAAAAAGGGGAACTTTGGGCAGATCACATGTCTTTCTAGACTTCAGTTTGTCCATCTGTACCATTGAAGGTGTATGGTAGCTGGTCCTAGAAACCCTTGCCATCTGGAATTGGTAAGTTCAGGTAGCATGGGTTTTAGCCTATATTTTCTCATAAAGTAAGGAAAAACAAACATAGGAAGAATAATGCTCTTGTTTCAAAGGTTACCTACCGTTTAAAGAATGAAGTATGAATGTCACTTCAGTAAAACTGATGGACTTAGATGGATCTTTTAACCACTAGGGGTGGGGAGGGCGATTTAGTGTAAACAGGAAATTGAAAAGAAAAAGACCTAGAGATAAATTCTCCTTAGAGACTCCTGCAGGTAGGATATGGCAAGGACGTGGAGGCAGAAGCAGGGCTTTGCAGGTCTCAAGGTCATGTCTTGGCCTTTCCACTCCTGTGGCTCAGATCTGAATAGTTGGATTTGTCTCCCTTCACAGTCTCACCTCAGAAAGGAGCAGGACTGTCTCGCAGGGCGTTTGTGAAGACTGATGTGATCGGGTTTGCAAAGACCGAGGATGTGTTCTCAGTGGACAGCCGCTCATCCCCACCCAGGCGCACCCTCCTGGCTGTGACTGTGTGGGTTCCATTTCCTGTTTGGGTGCAGTCAGTCATGTGAGTGTTATCTTCTGGCTGCTTATGCTGTGCTCCAGGCCCTGTATCCCTGGAACCAGAAAGCAAAAGCCACACTGGTTTTTGTCCCACCTTTTGTGAAAAATAACGGAGGATCATGAAGGTGGTAAAATTCACCTTGCAGTAGCCAGGCACTATGGCTTTCTGTTAGTGTATTTAAGGAGTTCTCTCAGCACAATCACATGCATTTTAAAGACGTGTTTATTACCTCTCTCCAAACCCTTAAAGTGTGGTGTTAATTTTATAAAAAGAGGGGAAAAATCTTTGCTGCCATTCCACCTGCCAGGTAGAACAACAGCCCCTGAATTAATTATATTGTATTTGTGGAGTCCTAATGACCCAGCTTTCATTTGGGTAAATTCTCAATAGGGAAAAAAATGTCAGCTGAATTTTAAAGTCGATCAATATCGCTGTTTAAATTTTTCTTATTGGAGCGCGTAGAGTGGATTAAAGCATTTCCACAGTAGGGAAGTGGCTAGTTGAAGAACCTTACAGAAATCCACTCTCCCTACACGTTCCGTGCCAGAGAGGGAGGATTTTAACTTGCGAAGACCTTTGCTTGTATAACGCCGCAGTACATGGCTGGAAAGCTGCCGAACCCAGGGACCAAGTGTGATGAGAGGAGACGTGGTGCACTGGGAGGGCCTGGCCTCTGCAGTGTTGGACTGTACTCAGTTCTCACCTACCCTTCACCAGACACGTGTGTCCAGCCCAGTGCCTAACTTCTCTGAGCCTAGGATTCCTCCCTCTCAGATGTAAATGATGCTGATGTTATAAGGGGTTTGCAAACCTCCTGATCCAAGATTGCTGTAAAGAGCACTATTAAGACATGGTAGCTTCTGCTCATGTTGGAGGACTGAAGTTTTGTTTTTGAGCACTTTCTGCTGTATCTGATTTATGATAGTGTGAGCTAATTGAGCCATTAGACACTGAATGAGATCCTCACTGGTCATGAGCTGCTGGAGAAGCCCATGGTATAAAGTCAGCCCAAAGACAAGTCTGTTCTTGTTCATTAGGAACTTGAAGGGAGGGCTCAGAGAATGTGAGCTGTTCCTGGGGCAGTTTGGGAAAAAGACTGCAGAAGGGCCTTTTGCAAAGGTAGGACAGATTTGGAGGTGCACTGAAGGGAATGGTGTGTGGTGGGAAGGGTTTTCTGGTACTGGTCAGTCAGGGCTGTGGAAAGGAAGCTTGACAATTCTTTGGCCAGTCTATGTGGCTTCACAAAGTGCCCCAGACTGTAATTCATGAAAGAGATATTTATTTCTCATGGTTCAGGAAGCTGTAAGTCTGGATTGATTTGGGTTCTGGTGAGGGTCCAGATGGCTGTCTTCTCCTGGGCCTTCATGCAGAGGAAAGAGGCCCAGAGATTCCTGGGGGCACTGATGCCATTAATGAGCATTACCATCAAGACCTGATCATCCCTGAGGACCTGCCTCCTAATGCTATGTCACACAGGGGGGTTAGGATTCCAACGTGTGGATTTTCAGAGGACACACCGCCAGTAGGATGATCCTTCTAAAAACCCACAAGTGCACATCTACAATCCCGACACCTGGGAGGGTGAGCAAGCAGGATTGCAAGTTCAGGTCCAGCCAGGACAACTGAGTGACTTGGTAAGACTGTATCTCAACATAAAAAAAGACAAATGACTGGGGATGTGGCTCAGAGCAAATGCCCTGGTTGAGTGTCCAGCGCTGCAAGACAAAGCAAAGCGAACACACTTAATGCTAACATATGTGAAGAAAACACTCTTTACCTTCTTACTCTGGGGACTCTTTCTGGTTAGTACTTGCTCTGCTCCCCAAGCAGAATCATAAGCGATGAGGGGACTGAGTGTAGCACGTGGGCAGTGAGAGGGGCTGTGACAACGAACACCTGCATCTTGTCCGGAGAACAGCTGTGCCGGCTCAGGTGAGGGGTCACAGGGCTCAGCCAGGTAGTGGCAGGACTTTGATTTCTTCACAGTATCAGGAGACAAAGCAGAGCCCAGAGGCCACCATTGGAAGGGAAGCTGCTGCCCTGACTGTGTCGAAAGATGGAAGAGTTCCCATTCCTGATACAGGCATGAGGGCTCATGTGCCAGTCTGAACCCTGGGCTGTAATTGCTGTTTCCATGTGGGTTCCTGTAGCACTCTGAGGTACACTGTGTCAGTTTCAGTAAAGGGGAAAAAGCATTTGTTCTGTCCTGCACACACACACACACACACACACACATTTGTACTCCCATGCCTTTGTACACATGTATGTGTACACACACTCCAGTATCCTCATGAACACCCACAGACACCTGGCCACATGCATGTTCACACATACATTCCCATGCCCTCATGCACATATATTCATACCCTACTGCTCTCATGCACATGCACACGCATAGTCCTGTGCCTTCATATGCACTCACATGCGCACCCCCTCATACTCATACACACCTATATGCACACAGGGATGCTGTCAAGCACATACACATGCACACAGACACACCCAAGACTCACAGGAAAATGGTGCTGTTAGAATTTAGAACCGTACACTGAGTCTACCCCCCTACACAGCAAGCCAGGGCTCTGGGAGAAGGGGTCACTTGCCACCACCACCGCCACCTGGGTCGAGGTCCTTCCCCTCATTCCCCCATGGGCTTCCATTCTCACTTCAGATCCTCCCTGGGTTCTTCCCTCCCTCCATCTTCTCCTCCCTATGTCGCTGTGTTCGAGGGTCAGGACACGAGGCCTCGGAGAGGCTGTTTGTCTGCTGCTCATCAGTGTGGCAAAAACAACACTGAGATTCCATCTCACTCCAGGAAGAGTGGCAATTTTATCAATAGAACATCTACATTAGCAAGGAATCAACCGATGGCAAATGTTGATGGGGCTGTGGAGAGAGAGAGCGACCCTTCCCACTGTTGGCGGGAATGGAATCACTATGGAAATCAGTGTGGAGATTCCTGAAAAAACTGAAACTAGAGGTTCCCTTTGACCCAGCTAGTCCTTTTCTTTGTATATTTCAGAAAGAATTAAAAGCATCACACCACAGTGATATATACACATATTTATAATAGCATAGTTTGTCATAGCTCAATCTTGGAAACAACCCCAAATGCCTATCAGCTGATGAATAGATAAAGATAATGTAGGTTTTTTTTTTTTTTTTTTTTTTTTTTGAGACAGGGTCTCGCTTTGTAATTCAGGCTGGGCCTGAGCTCGCTATGTAGCCCAGGCAAGCCTTGAACTCAATCCTCCTGTCTCTGCCTCCTGAGTGCTGGGATTATAGACGTGAGCCACCACGCCCAGCAATAATGTAGGGTTTTTAAAAAATATGTATACAGTGGAGTATACTGTGCCATAAAGAAAGAAAAGCTGAAGATGTTTATAGCTACATCTATGCACCTTGAGACTATACTCTCAGACACATGTTTAAATGCCACATTGTTTCTCTAGTGTGACAAACCAAAAGTATAAATATAAATCAAAATGTATAATAGATGTTGGGAAATTGGAAAAAAACATTCAAATTCAAATGAGAAATGGAATAGAAAAGGGTGAGAGGAAGGAAGGGACCAGAAAAAGAAAAGAACAGAAGGGAGAAAATGGAAACAAAGCATTTGTACGTAAGAGGAAGAGTCGTGTGAAGAAGGAGAGGGGAATGCGATGAAAAGCAGTGAGATATATCACATACAGGGACAAGTTTCCTATGATGAATGTGACTGTAATGTATATCTAAAAGTTACCAATGAAAACAAAAGCAAAAAAAAAAAATACACTGGTACCCCAAGCGCCTGGGCAGAGACCATTGGATCTCAAAAGTGTTGATGGGCAGAGAAAGTGCCATGGGGCCTGTGCATGGTCCGGCCCAGAGGAGCCTTTGACAGAGGGCAGGAGCTGTGCAGTTGTGTGGCACTCCCACGCTAATTTAGCTTTGAAGGTTTGGATATAAAGGGTCGGAGGAGAGCCAGAGATTTAGCTCAAGTGGTACCGCACTTACCTTGAAAGTATAAGGGCCTGAGTTTGATCCCCGGTATCACAAAAGGGGGTTGGTCGGAGAAGGTGGAAGATGTCAGGTGCCCAATTCCTGAGGCAAGAAAATGCTCAGGTATGTTAAAAAGTGAAAATTGTCTCCCGAGTACCCTTGAGCCTCGTGATGTGCTAGCCCTAGAATAGCCCGGGGCTTTGTCTGCTGTGGATCCTCACCCTGCATGGTGCCCACTCCACCTCCCTAACTGAAAGACGTGGCACAGAGGGCCCTCGCCTTCTTGTCCTGCCTCCACTTTGGGGCATGCTCCACTCTGCCGTGGGAACTTGCTCAAAATGTCAGTCACTTACCCTCAGATCTGTAGCCAAATCCTTGAGAGCCTGGCATATCTTTACTCTTCAATTTCCTTCCTCTCATTCAGCCAGAGGTAACTTGCGGACATGTCTGAGTATCAGGTGATAAACAAATAGATGACAGTCTTTGCCTGTAAGGGGAAAGCAGGGAAATTAAATGAAGCTACAGCAGAAGCAGTGCTCCCAGGCTTGCATACTTTCCTGGGCACTTCTAGAGCTGGTCTGTGGGTTCTAACTGTGTAGTGCTATGTTTTCATAATGCGAAAACCAGGCAGCTCCCCAGAAGTAACGTAGGTGTTCCTGGTGCTGAGATCAGACACCTCCTGTAGATTATCTTAGAGAGGATATTGGGCCGGGCCCAGCCCATGCCTGCCATATCTGACGATGCTACAGGTATTTCTCCTCACCTCTCAATGTACAATGATGCCTACTGCCAAAGAGCAGCGGTATAAATTAATCCAGTGACATTGAATGCAGTCTTCTAAGGGTCTAACATCTGCAGTGCTGGGAAGAAAGGTCAGATTGACTCTCTGGCAGGGAGCACTCTGATGGTTTTGTTTCTGGTAACTGCGTCACGATGGGAACAGAGAGTTCTGGGCCTTTCCTGGCAGACAAAAGCCGTTCAGAAAAACTGTGCTGCCAGTGAATGGAAGCAAACGGATCTGTGTTCAGCCTAGCCAAACCAGCACTACACCTGAGGGTGTCCTTTCTCCACGCTGGGGCTGCCAGTCAGTTCAAACCCATGGGACAAGAGTGACTCAGACTGCACGCTCTTCCCATGAACATAAGACTGCCCAGTTCCAGGGTTGGCAGGGGGAACTTGCCACTGTCACACAGTTTTGTGTGCGAGAAAAGAGCTCCCCACTGAGCAAACAGAAGTATTATTTTATGTCTCTTTCAGTATATATTTGGTGGTGCTGGGAATTGAACCCAGGGCCTCTGTATCAAGCTGCACCTCTAGGTGTGTTTATTGACTTATTTTGACCAAGGTCTTACTCAGCTGTCCAGGCTGGACTGGGACTCTCCTGTCTTGGTCTGTCAGTGCTGGGATTATAGCTAGGTAACACCATACTTGAGTTATTTTATATTTTTTTCCCTGAAGTACTTTGAAGCAGTCAGAAAAATCACAGTGGAAACCCACAGAATACCTAATTTTTTAAATTGAATTCTTTATTGGTACAATTTATATATATCTCAAAATCATGTATAACATTGGGGAATTTGTACCAGTATATGACACAAGTTAATTATCATTTTTACCCATATCCCTACCCACCCACCCGTGTGGAGATCTCTCAGAAAACCAGAATACCTAATTTTAAGACACGTCTCTCCTCAGCTAAAGTGAGTTGTAAAATATAATTGTTAGGTATGAGCCACATAAATGTTGGTGGGCATATGCTAATACTTAGGATTTTTGCTTTCAGAGAGGTCAGTCCAGAGTCTCGTTTTCTGTCTGTGATTAGGAAGCAGGAGAAATTCCCAATGTGTAATGACAGGACAGTGCTGTCAGGTTAGGGTTTGTAAACATGCCGTATTTTCATGACAAAGCCGGGATTTCTTTGTTCCAGAATGATTTCCAGTGCTTGATGGTAGAACACTGAGGTGGGAGATGCACAAGCCTCAGTATCAGCCTGCATAGTCCACAAAGCAGTAAATTACTCAAAGGTATGTGTGGTGCTGAGCTATTTGTCAGGGAGCCTGGAGACACAGCATTGAGGGTGTTTGTCCCTGGGGGCAGTTCTGGACCCAATGAGTGGGAGTTGACAAAGGGTGGATTTGGGCTTCGTTCCTATCGGGGTTTTCATAGCAGAAGAACAGAGGGGTCGGGGAGAGCGGGTCAGCACCCTGAGGTGTGCACCTGTAAGAGGGGACAGCCACGTGGAGACCCAGCATCAGGCGGCACATGAACAGACCCCGAAACTGCTTCTGACCATGTATCCCTGCAGTTCTGGGGAAGACAGATCTGTTGAAAGGTGATAATTTATTTTTTGATTCCTCATAGGATTTCTCCCACCAACCTGCCTCACTACTGCCTCTGAGGTGTGCTTGTTTTACTAAAGTCATGGCTTTACATCTTTACAAGGCGAGCTGATAAGTATATGAGGCACAATTGTACAGTCAAAGCTGTCCTGATTGCAAATACAAGGAACCAAGAAAGAAAAAAAAATAGCTGGATTATTGTATGTTCCTAGCATAGGCCAATAATATATACATATACATATATATATAATACATATATACACAATCAGTTTTATACACACACACACACACACACAATCAGTTAAGAGTTTCAGTTTCATGAATTTTGAACTGACCTGTTCCTTGGAGTTGAGTTCCTCTGTTGATTTTGGAACAAATGGTAGGAAAATAAATGCCCCCAGTTCCATGTTTTATCTGAAAACTCAGACATGCATTTCCAAACGCTGTGCAGTTTCTTAGGGTGAAACTCATGTAGAGAGTGTGGTGTCTTCTTTCCAGAAAGCAATGTTTTTGGCTAATGAGCAGATGGTTGAGGGAGGGGGATGGGTAAAGACAGACTTGAGACACCAGCATCTTTGTGTAGTCCCCACTGAAGGCCAGAGGACTCAGTGAGCCTCGCCTCATCCTTAGGAGAAGCCTAGGCCCTGCCAGTGGCTCTTGTCTACCTTTGAGAAGTGGAGTCCTGATCCCAAATTCTGTGCTGCAGCCCTACAGGACATACTCTTAAAATTGCTGTCGTCTGACAGCACATGTCGTTTGTATACTCTGAAGTGGATGCCAGATTAAATGCGGCTTACATGCTGCCTTGAGCACTGAAGAACAGACCTTACACCTCTCAATTAAAGAGGGATTATGTCGTGTTTGCAAAGTGTGTGCCTGATGTTTACTTCTGGTCATTGTTGAGCTGGGCAGCTCGGGAGGTGAAAGGCAAAGGGTTGTTCTTGCCTCTCAGGACTTTACAGCTCCAGGAGTAGAAAGCAGGTGAGTAGTCAGCACTGAGAATGTCAGGCACAGGAAGGGTGTGGTTAATTGCTGCAGGAATTGTTCTGTAGAATATTCTCAGTGGTAGGTGTGACTTCATGACTCCGCTCTCCATCCTTTTACCCTGTTCCATTGTTCTTAGGACCATGTTCTTCTCTGTGGATTTGACTCTTCAAATGTGCTAAGTGAAAAATGATCCCGGCACTGTCAGTTTTCTAATAATATGGGGCAAGATAGGGTACGAACATGAATTACAGATCTCCGCTCTCTTGGCTGTTGGTCTGTTCTTTTAAGAGTTCACTGTAGTATTAACAGAACTAGTGCATGGCTTGCCCCAGGGCCTCCACACATTCCCAGCCCCCTGTGAGTGGCCTATGTCATTCATGCTTCATTCTCAGTTTATATACTACTGGTCCGAGGGAGACCCTACATTGGATTACTCTCACCCTCTCCTACTGGCCTGTTTGGACTGTCCAGCACTTGCAATTTCACTTTCAACCTAATCACAGGTATTTATTGTGTGTCCGCTATGTTGTAATTTCAAAGAGCCATTTACTATTTGCTTTGTTGACCGGGCTGTGATTTCCTTGGGACTACCATTTGTATGTTTTTCTACTGCTGTATTTCCAGAGTCTAGCATAGGATTGGACACAAACTTAGTCTGGGTTAATAGTTGCTGAGTAAATAATTAACAGCAGTTATTGAGCACTTACTCCACACAAATGCTATCTATTCTTTAAAAAAAGATGTATATTTGTGTCTATGCCTATGTACAATATAAGAGACAAGAATCGTTCAAAGCTGTATATCTGGTGTAAGGAAAAGGGGTACAGAGCCCTGATCCTTGTGGCTCTTAAGCCTTCAGTTTGTTCATAGAATCATTTCTGTGAGTAGTTTTTGACAGAAAAAAATCATGCCTTCTGGAGATGTTAGGCAGTGTCTGTAGATGTTTTGGTTCTTGCTATTGGTTGAGTGGATACTGACGTCTACAGAGTACTGGCCAGAATGGTTCTGGAGAACCCACATTGCAGAGGGTGGACCCCACCGTGGTCACCCTGTCCACGTCCCAGAGCTGAGGTGCCCTGACTCCATGACCAGACTCTGAAAGCCTAGTGACCACCAACCTTAGTACTACCCAACCATCAGCTATGTGGCTGGTAGATGCCCAGTCATGGCTGATAAGCAGTAGGCAGAGTCTCTAAGACAAGGCACTATAAAGTTCAGTGAAGCTGGTGAAAATGAAGTCATATATCATGGTATTCCTGGCCAGATCTTTGTAAGTACAGTGATAATTAGATTTTTAGAGGGGTGAAAACCAAGAGAGAAAGGAGGTTGTGAGAGTGTATGGAGTAGAAAGAAGCCTCTATTTGACTTAGTTACCCGAGGGGAACTAAGCTTTCTTTCAGGAGGGATAGTATCACTTGAATTTTTCTGCCTTGTCTTCTCTTTATTTGCAACTTATTGCCTGGAATCAAGAGTCATACAACCATTCACAAGCTAATCAATAACATTATTCCATTGCCATCTGCTAATTAAGCCTCACCCAGTTTGTTCCCAGTGGCTCTTTCACTGGTGAGAGTTGCCCCTGTGGGAGACACATGGATCATGGTGACAGTGAGCATCCAGGGGACACAGGCTGCCCTCCTGGTATGGGAGCACTAGCTTCACTGTCATGCAGGGAGGGTTATTGGAAGTCTACTAATTCGTGTTTCTCCTTCACAGGGGGAAAACTGAAGTCAGAGGAGAAGTCATTTCCCAAAGTCTTCCTTGCTAGTTACTGATATTTCAGGACTAGTTTATAGGCTCCTTGCTCCTGGTTTCATGGTCAGCCCTATTAAAACAGTACTAAATATTTATCTATCTATTTATTCATTCATTTTGAAGACATGTAACAAAATATCCTGCGGTACCCAGTAGAATTTGGGTGAAGAGTACAAGGTGGACAAAGGGATGACTGATGAGGGCTTGAACATTTCAGGGGATCAGGGGTATAATTCTGTGGAGTGTGAAGTGTGTGCATCTCAGACAGTAACATGGATATCACTTGAGAACTTTCTAGAAACCGATATGTAGCAGAGTAGAGACATTGGGTGAACCCAGCAGTCTGTTTCGGTACAAACTCTCTGCTCACTGTCATGCACATTTAAATTTGAGAACCATGAGTAAAATGGGAAGAAGCTGAGGTGTTGCTTTCTGGCGCTGTCATGTTCCTAGCTGGGACCTGACATACGGACCATGACTTCTGCTGCATTTAGAAGGGGGATTGTACACATCACCTGCAGAGTTATTGGAAGAATCTGTGATGTGGTAGTGTCAGTATGATTTATAAATGTTAGTAAATAAGCTCAGGGCCTGTGTTTGCTGTGATCCTCATGGGGTGATATCGCTGTTTTCCTCTCATGTGCTGTGGTTCTCCTCTTGCCTTGTAGCACGATGTCGTCTCTTCTGGAGTATTTCACGTGCCCACCTGAGGACCCATTGGAAAGATACAAGTTTCCAAGGCTCCTGTACACGGGGGTGGGGGCGGAGCAGCCGTGTTGGCTCAGTGGAGGGAGGAGGCAGCCTGGAAATCTGTGCTGTGAAGTCCCAAGCAGCTTCTGTGCATGCACCATGCACATCACAGAAGCTGGTTCTGCCTGAGGGTGATGGTTACTAAGGAGACTGCTGATTATTATCTAAGTAGGTTATTTGGAGTCTGGTGAATGTGGGGCCAGTCAAGGTACTGAGAATCAGACTTACAGTCAAAAGTGACATGTCCAGCCTGAGTCAGGCTCAGCTTCTTCCAGTGTCAGGCATCTTTGAATGCAAAGGTACAAAATTATATTATGTACTTCTAAAAAAAAACCCCAAATTTAAATGACATTCCATCAGGTATAAAACTGATTAACTCTGATTTCAATGTTAAATGTAAAGAATAATACTTAAAACACAGTACGTGCTGAGCTCTTAACACATTACATTCACGATGTTTTTAGTGGAACAGTGCTATTACTATACCCATTTCACAGGTAAGAAAAGTGAGGCTCAGCTTCACCAGCTGTAGAGAGCAAGGGTCAACAAACTGTTTTGGTACAAGATCAAATAGTAAATCTTCTAGGCTTTAGGATCCATTATCCTCACTATTGCCACAGTACAATTCTGCATTGTAAGGTGATAGCAGACAGATAATATGCAAATGGATAGGTGTAGTCATGTTGCGATACAATTTCACTTGTGGAAACAAGTTTAGAGTTTATATAATCTTCATGTGTCATGAACTACTGTTTTGATAACTAAAGAGGCGAAAATCATTCCTAGCTCCTAGTTCAGATCATACAAGCAGATGGATTAAACACCAAATTTGGGTCAAGGCTTGGCTCTGAACCAACACACAGTTTAGAGTCAAGAGGAGTTTGGGTTCACATCCAACTGTATGTCCTTGACTTTAATTTCTGCTGTATTATACCACATGTAACACGCAAGTAGCTGATTGCCAACTCACTTATTTGGAAGGAAGAGAAATCTACTAAAAGCAACCTTGCGTTAATTGTGAAGTTTGTCAAGATTTTCAAGAAAGGCCTCGTTTGAATTTCCTGAGACTTTTTTAGCTTAGTGTTCATGAGAATTTGTTGATGCTTTTTGGCTTTTGAATTGACGGCTTAGAAATATAAAGTTTTTTTTTTAATGAAATAAACATGCACAAGGTATAAAAAATTCAAATCCTTCCAAAGTATATGAAATGAAATGAAAGCTCTTTCATTCTCTTGTTCTCTTTTACTTCATACTTCTTGTCGTAGATAACCAGTATCGACAGATTCTTAATGCATCCTTCTGTGACTCGGCTATCTGAATAGAGCAATATGTGAATATGCATATTAATTTTTAACTGCAAACTTGCTTTTTCATGTAATACATCTTAGAGTGCTCTCCACACGAATCCATCCATCAATACATAATTTTTTAATAGATGATAGTCTACTGTGCTGTAATGTACTGAGACAGTATAATTATTTACTTAATGAGGTTCCCATTGTTGCATTTGAGTTGGTTCCAATTTTTAGTTATCACAAACTGTGCACAGAATATACTGTAATTAAATCCATCATGCTTTTGTATGTAGTTCTGTAGGATAAGTTTCTAGAAGTGAAGTTAGTGGATGGAAGAAAGTGTACAGTTTTGATATGTTAATATTCTTCTGACATTAAATTTTGTATAAGCTATTTGCCTGGGCTGAGAAGTTCATGAAGGATACAGTGCTGCTGCCAAGGAAATTGATTCTTTCCTGTCTCCTGCAGTGTTTCTAGTTGTCTATTGTTTTTTCATCTGGTAAAAAATTGTGTTTCCTCTTAAAAGAGTTTGTGGAGAATTACTATGTGGTGACATTAAGGTTTTGCCCTTCAAATCTCATCATGATCTTTGGCATCTGTTTAAAGAACAGTTATCTTTTCTTTAAGAACATAAAAAAATATGTCTTGTAAATTTTTCAGGCCAGGATTCTCTGATGGGAAAGTACTAGTGGTGTGTGAAAATGAGTTCATTTTTATAAACTTTCCTCATAGTCCAAAATGGAATTCATAATAGCTATGCATCAACTGACATCTATTTATTTTGAGTATTGATTATATTCCAGCTTCTCTTCTATGCCCTTTAAATGAGTCATCTTTGAATTTACACAGCATACTATTTTATCTCCATGGCCCCATAAGGAAAGTGAGGCCACAAAGCAAATAAATGGTAGAAGTGGGTTTTAAACCCAGAATTGACTTTACAACTGGCAGGTTTTGATGACCAAGCATATTAGTTTCTGTCCCGAGTCATGTCAGACCATTATAATGTATGATGTGTGGGAGAATGTGGTTAGTCTGTTAGGACAATGGCATCTGTAGAGGGAGATGTGTCTGCCTTGTTTCTCAGCTGACGACAGAGACGCATTTGTACCAGGCTGGGTTCTAAGGATAGAGTCAGGGGTCATTCATGGCCGTGACCCTATTACTGAAGAGCACTTCTCAACTGTTGACTGACCAAGAGGACTTGACACAGACACGTACGATAGAGCCTTGTACTGTCAGGGGCTAAGTAATGGGCTGTAAAGATGCTGTAAAGCTTTAAGCAAAAGAAAGCTCAGAAAAAGCATACTTCTCCAATGGAGAAGCAGAAGAGGTGCACGTGCGCGTGTGTGTGTGTGTGTGTGTGTGTGTGTGTGTGTGTGTGTGTTGTATTTTCTGCTCTCTGGTTGGTTTTGCACCCATGAGTAGCAGGGGGATTGCACAGGAAACAGTCCACACAACTGCGGTCAGGACGAGGTGAGTCCATACACAGCAGTCATCAGTTCTGCGTGGACAGCGGCCCCGAGCCATGCGAGAGTCTAGGCCCAGAGTGTTTGCCACTGATAGGAGCAAGAACCGAGGACTCAAGGATTCCTTTGGTCTCAGTGAACCGAACTCGCGCCATGCCCGGCCGTGGTTCCTCGGTAGTTTCCTTTGGCAGTGGCCTCTCCTCCCGGGACTCCCCCAGGCCCTCGTTCATGCCTCTGTGTGCCCTGTCCCTCCCTCCTCAGCCTCCGTTTGGTGGTCAGTCTTACAGGTCTTATAAGCTTTGGATGTCCTCTTGGCGGCGGTGTAGTGGTCCTCTAGCTCCAGCGGTGTTCCTGAGATGTATGATGGCACTTGGTAAAAGGTGGGTCTTGGGTTCCACCACGATGTTGGGTTCAGTAACGTGGATGGCACTGGACTTACAGGATCGAAGGACTCACCTTGAAGACTGGTATAGTGAGAGCGTCCTAGCTGTGATTCAGTGCAGTTACCACAAACATAGCTCTTGGGGTTACTTGCTTCTCTTCCCTCACACGTCCCCGCCAGATTTGGGGGCAGGTTGCTCAGACAATTGCATGAGAGCATTGGACAGAGTAAGATCCAGAGTGGTATTTGATTTTGGCTCAAGGGGATCTTCACCCTAAACTTGGACTTGGACTTTTCTTACTCCCACAGTCTGTTTTGCAGTTTTGGGGATTGAACCCAGGGACTTGGCACTAACCACATTCCCCAGGTCTTCTTTTTTTGAGACTGGGTCTTCCTAAGTTATCCAGGCTAGGCTCGAAGTTGAGATCCTTCTGCCTCAGCCTCCCATAGTGGTAGGGCCTTCACGTTCTCAGTTTTTAATGCTTGCACCGCCTTCAATTTTACTTTCATTTTTAAGGAGCAATATTGAATGCTTAATTACTTCTCTCTTCTATGTCCGTAGCTATTGATTAGATTTAACATTTGATATAACAATCATTAGAATGATAATTATTTCTTATAAGTGTTATACGAGTACTGGGAATGGTCTTGTAAAGCTTCAGAAAGTAATGGGAAGATGCACTTATGTCCATGTGTTTTTTTTCTTTCAGTTCTGAAACCAATTATTTTTTCAAATTGCTTTTCAGATTGGCTATTAAGTTGAAAAGATCATTGATTTTTTTTTAATACTGGCCTCAAAGAGAAACTCAGTGTAACAGGATGTATTTATTATTAATTATGTTAGCCCTCACCGGAAAGATTAATACCAATAATATTTATTTTCTACTTCTAGTGGGACAAACTTATGCCCCACAAAAGCTACATTTTACTGGGTGAGAATGCCAGGAGGGAAGGAAGCCATGAGTATCTTTTTTTTATTTAAATCTGTAGAGGATTATTTTGTATTCACCAATTATAACTGTAAAGTTTCCACCCCTTTCCCTGAGATATTTTCTGTTATTGGGCGATGGTAAACTTTCCCCTGGACCTTGTTGAGCAATAAAATTAGCACTTAAAGAAGTAATGAGGTACAGGTCTTTGTGTGAAAGGGTGTGGCTTCCTCCCCGCTGTAGGAGGTTTGGTGTTTGGTGCCCTGGCTGGAGGATACATACCCAAGGTGACAGAGGCCTCTCGCAGGTGGGCACAGCTGCCCAGAGCCTTGCTCCGCTGTGACCTGCAGCCCTAGATGTCAGTCCAGGGATCCTAGTTCCTGTCCTGGGGATGAGGGGTGGGCCGAATTAGGTGAGACCATCCTTTGGCAGGACATCTTAATCAGGACCCACAGACCTGGCTTTCTCTTGATCGTCCGCTTAAGAGTATGCACTCCTATTTGTGCTCTTCTCTCAAAACTCAAATTTTCTGTCTTAGTGTTATGGTGTCTTGAAACCATCTAGAATTTGCCTTTATGTTCATTCTTTTCATATGCCTCAAAAATATTTTTCTCATTTTGCTTTTTCCCTTGAAGTCCTTCAGTTTGAAAATCACAGAGAAAGCTCCAGGCTCACAGTTACCTGAAGGGCAAGGTGTTTCCTAGGGCAGGGTCTCTGGGCCCGGCTGACTTTGGAATTTTGTACACGCTGAGCTTTGGGGGTTTGATTTTTGTGGATCCCCGTGCTGCCTGCAGGCTCCAGGTCCCTGGCTCTGTGCTGCTGTGTACCTGTATTGAACGCAATAGTCTCTTTATAGGCAACATGTTATTTTTATGTGCCTTACTTTATTACACACGAAATGAAACCATCTTTGACATTTTCTGTACTCACTGAATTTTTATTAGAGTTCTATCTTTCATCAATAATAACATAAGCTGCAACACCCTTCTCTGGCATATTGACTGAGATTGCTGCTCCTGTTGGGATAGAAAGCTGTTGCCACCTTATTAGAAATAGTCATGGCTTTTATCTCTTTAGATAATCCTTTAATCCCTGTTTATTGCCCATAGATTCTGCCTCTCCTCGCCAAGCCTGTTAAGAGGAGTCTTCACAACAATGTGGTGGGTGAGCACGAGCTGCTAGTTTAGCAGCTTTGAGTCATTTCAGAATCATTAGTTCTGGTGATTGCAGTGATTAGAACCAGAGGTCTTATGCCAGAGGTCGGCCGTGTCCCTTTAAACCCAGAATTTATGCCCATTTATGCAAGCAGAAATTGAACCAGCAGCGCCATCAATGCATTCATTTATGGTATTTTTCTGTGGAATTCTTGTAAAAATGTAATCATGGATTTGGATAGAAGTGGTTATGTAAATTCAGGGTCTTTGGGGGACCTAGGGAGCTAGGAAGTTTTCCATATACATAAGTCTTGGTTATCTCAGAGACTTCAAGCCGGTTCATCCTGATTGATACCCAGATGCAAATGGGGTGTCCACATTTAGGTCCTAACCCCCTTTTCTATCAGTTTTGGAAAATCATTTTCTGGATGCTGGCTTTGGTCTTAGGAAAAGGAGACCAAAAACACAAGCAAATAAAAACGGGCCTAGCGCTGAATTTTAAGTGTAGGTTACTAGCCTGTGTCTGGTAACTTGGGTGAGTTTTGCTGTAATTTTAAGAGATTTAAAAATAGCTGGCAACTATGTAGAATTTTAGGAGCTCAATAATGCTTTCCTCCTAAGTACTAGCAGTTATGAAAACAGAAAGCATGGGGCTCAAGGCAGAGCCACAGAGTACCAGTACTCACTGGTAAGTGGGCTGAGTGCTGCACGGGCCACACAAATAATCATCCTATGAAAGCTGACCACATTGCTTTCTAGATTTTTATTGAATATAGTGTTTAATTAGCTGATACATTAAATGAGCTCCAAAGTACAAATTTAATAGAAAAGAATATAGGACAGTCTCCTTGTGTCTAGCATGTATATCCCATAATCATTGTTAGCTTGTTATGTGTACATCCAGAGATGTTTTAACATGTATAGTAGCATGTATATGTGTCTATTCTTTTGTACAAAACAGAAATAAGTTGGATCCCCAGTACCACCAATAAAATAAAATAAAAACCAGAAATAACAGCATAAGCACAGCAAGGTGGTACACCCCTGTAATCCCAACATTTTGGAGGCTGAGGCAGGAGGATCACCGCAAGTTTGAGGTCAGCCTGGGTACATAGTGGCTTCAAACCAACCCGAACTACAGTGAGACCCTGCCTCAAGAGACACAAAATACTAAAAATAAAATAGAAAATAAAACAAAAGAAAGAATAGCATATTACATGTATTTTCTATCCTACTTTTTGCAAGAAATGATATATCTTGGAGATTATTCCTTATTTTTGCAGAAATAGATCATCACTGACCTTTTTCTTCTACTACGGTTGTATAGTGTTTCAGTGTGAAAATACATCCCAATTCATTTAATCCATTTTATGCTTATGTGCATTTGGGTTGTTTCCAGTGCTGCAGTGTCATAAACAATGCTGTAGTGAATAACCTCATATAAATGTTGTTTCACACATTATGTGCCAGTTCTTCAGTATGCTACATTCCCAGAAGAGCAGTTATGATGTCAAAAGATATGTGCATTTCTAATTTTAATAACCATTGCCAATTTTATATCCTCCTTTATGGTCAGTATTTAGAAATAGCCATTTTCTTTATGTGATTTTGCCTTCTGCTTGTTAATTCTTAGAAACTTTTTATATATAGAGAGATGAGCTTTTTGTCTGTAATCTGAATAGACAAAAATGAAGCTTTCACTAGTGGTATTTGTCTTTTGATTTTACTTCGGTTTTATTTTAATGTGTTCCTATTTGCTAACTCTGACTTTCATGCCTTCTGAATATTTAGGCAAGACTTTAAATTTTTCACATTAATGTCAGGAGGATACTTTTCAGTTTTATCTCATCATCTTTTGATGTATATGAAAATTAATCTGGCATATAATGTAGAAGGCAGTACCAACTTTCTTGAGTTGCTATCCAGTTACCTTTACATCAATAATGAACATAGTATTACTTAATGATTTGAAATGGTGTTTTCATTCTCTGTTGAATTTCCATTTCTCTTATTGCCATAATACAGTACCATAACCACACCATTTTTAATATATATGAAATGCTCATTTAATACTGGAAGATAGCTTTTAAAAAAGTGTTTAAAGTACATTAATTTGTGTTGCAAATTTTTTAAAATAAGGAGTAAATTTTTCTTTTTTTCCCCCTTCCTGTACCCACCCTATCAACCCCACCCCTATATATACAAACTTTGTTTCCTTTTTTTAACCATCAATTTTTTTCTTTCCTTATTATTTACTCCTAAAACCCATTTTCCTTTGAACAGATGTGTAAATACCGCATCTTTTCTCTGGTATAAGAAACTGAAGTTGTAAATGTGTTCTAGAATGCATGATCAATATTGTGAAATAGTAAACACACCATTTTTTTATCATTGTTATATGACATACTCTTTGACAGGTCTTTCTTCTCTATTATACTTTTAAAACTTTACCCCCAATCTTCGTAGTCTTACTTATTTTTCTAAATGTAGTTAATAAATTTGCCTATTTCTTAAAAACTAAAAACAAGGACGATATTGTATTTATAAATTATCTTAAGAATTATTATGCCTGAGTTTGTCTTTTTGCCCAAGAGTACAATATGTGCATTGATCTCTGTAGGTTTTCTTTTGTGTACCCCAAAAGGATTTGAAAGTTTTCTGCTAATAGATTTTTCACAGGTAGTCTATTCCTTGGTATTTTAATTATTATATAGAATATTTCTCTTTGCACAGGTGTACTTATTAGTGAAGGTTTATTTTTAAGGAAACTATGTGAAGATTAATTTTGTATTTTTCTAGTTTTCTTTTGAGTTCTGATCTGTTGATTGTTTTGAGCTTTCAAGATACCTAATAAGCAAGTTTTTCAACAGTCCTACTTTTATCTTTTATTCCTTTCCTACTTTTATGTTTCTTTAGGCTTTTCTTAGTCCTTTTAAGTCATGTAAAGTTATAGTGTCAAGCCCTTGTTTTATTTGTGATTCTTTTTAAAAAAATTTTTATCTTTATTGGTACATCGTATATACATATCATATCATGGTCACACTCAATATTGGGAATTTATATCAGTATATGACCCAATTTTTATGTTAAAGGGGAAAATCTTTTCCCTACATCCAGAACACTATTGATAGCAAATGTGAGGGTTTTTGTTTTGTTTTGTTTTGTTTTTTCTTTTTCCCACACCAAGCAGCTCCCTGGGTGTTTTCCAATTCAACTTCATTCTGACGCTTGCCTATCTGGACTAAGATTCAGGTACCTCAAGTTAATGGGCTTGGTCCACGTATCTCCCCTGACTTAACACGCAAATAGCACATCCCAGTTACCACCAGTCCTTCCAAATGACTGGCTGTTCACTGGAGAAGTGCTTCCCTGGACACTGCAAGCCATTTTAGCCAACTGCACATCATAAGAGAGGTGTGGCCTCCTTGCAATATCTAGGGAAACACTTTACTTACCTTTGTTCGTTTGTTACAAAAGATGTCAAGAGGATACAAATGGTGTTGGGTGCAGAGGTACTCAGGGCAAAGTCTAGTTTTGAGTGCAAGATCCTGTGTCCCAAAAGAATTGTAGTGCACTATCTCCCTGGCATGTGGATACATTCACCAACTCAGAAACTCCTGGAACCATCTTTTGTGGTTTTTATGGATGCTTACTTCATAGACATGATCAAATTACTTATTAGCCATTGATGATAAAGTCGATCTGTAGGTCCACTCTTTCCTGGAAGTTAGAGAGCCAGGCTGCAAGTTTCTACCCTCTAATCATGGTGTGTGGTTGGTTCTCTGGAACCAGCCCCGTCCTCCCAGAGTCTCCTCACTAGCATGAACTCAGTATGATTGAAAGTGTATTTAATGGATACTAAAAGATGCTTCTATGACTCACTTCACTGAGGAAATTCCAAGGGTTTTGGTTGCTCTAAGAACTAGGAACGAGAACAAAATTCATGTTTCTTATCATAATATACTATTACACATGTATTTGAATGCTGACTCATTAAATGTGATCCTAGCTTTAGGGTTGATTTCTTTTATCCTATCGAGGAAATATATATCTAGTCCTGTTTCAATGAGTGACTGTAGTTATTGTGATCAAGAATGCTGGTTGAATTTTGCTCTCTAATTTTTTGGTGCCTCTGGCATATCTACATGCTTTTTAATTTTGTGAAGTATGAACTAGATAAACTTATTGATATTGAGCAATCTTTGCATTTCTTGTATAAATTCTAGCTGGTCATTCTTTGGTTTCACCCCTTGATTCTTGGTGCTTTTACTTTTTGCTTTGATATTTAAAAATTAGATTCATCTTGAATTTTCATTTATGTGTCATACTGATAAGGCCTTATACTTACTTTTAAAAACTTAAATTTAGTTTGTCTGTGAAGGACAGTTTTTAAAATAATCTTATACTTTAAGTCAGATTAAGGAATATGTTTGGCATAAAGAGCCCAGTGGTTTCCATGTTTATGTATGTGAGTGCAAAGTTAAGCTGTTAATAATAATGGGATTTATCTCTTTGGGGAAGCAAAGTTTGGAGAATAATTTATTAATACTGCACTAGTATTGAGAGGAGATTATTAGTTAAGCTAGTTAAACATGGAGTAGCCTGATCTTACATACATGAACTCATCTTAATCTTCTTTCCAATTCTGTGAGGAATTGGTTTTAACTTACAAACAATAGATTTTTAAAGAAGTAGACAGGATGTCTGAGATCATACAGGTAGTACAGATTTAGCATCTGCATTTCCAACTACCATGATGTACTTTTAAAATAAATTTGAGTTTTTATAGGTAGCTAGAAGAAAACTATTTGCTGCGAAAGGGGTCTCAAAGCATAGCCTTGGGCTAGTTGTGAAAAGCTTGTTGAAATGCATGTTCTCAACCCTGTCTCAGATCCACAGACACAGAAACTCTAGGATGAGCCCCTCCTCCAGTCTTGTCTCTCATAAGCCCTCCAGGTAATGGTGAGGTACTCAGAAGTCGGAGAACAAGGCACTGCCTACTCTTAACTTCTGCAGTCTGAATCGGAGGAGTTATTAACTTGTTGACTCTGTCAATAAGGGCGAAATATTCTCTGTTTTCTCCAATTACTCCCCAGAAATAAAGGCTAATCATTTGTTTGACACCATAAGGCTTGTTCACAAAAGGGAGTATTTGCTGAGCTTTCCTCCCTAGGAGACTTGGGAGAATTAAACACGCTTGCGAACTGTCAATAGAGCATCGTTTACTCACAGCTTCAGTCTAGGCAGAGGTCTTAAGTAAACTAATGAGACTTTATTTTAGGATTGACAGCAGTTTGCTGAGTGGACGGGTCCCACATGTGCCCTCTGGGCGTGATCCCTGGGTTCCCATGGAGAAGCCCTGAGGAACAGGGGCGGGACCCAGACCTAAGTCCTCTAGCATCCGGAAAGGCACACACAGCCTTTGTTCCCCACCGGACAGACAAACACTGGGAAGAGGTTAAATCATGACGGCCTGCCCGTTTGACCTTCTCTCTGGCCCCAAACCGAGACAAAAAGATAAGTCACTTAACCTAAAAGGCTCAAATTAAATGATGATTTCCATACAGTTTCCAATTGCTGGCCCTTTCCTTCTGGGTGTAGAACTCATTTCACTGGCAGCACTGATTTACAAAAGGCAGGCTGCTCATGTGCTAATTGGCTAAAGTCATTACAGAGGGCGGTGGCTCCAGCTCGGAGTGGGAACAGGGCGCAAGTGGTTTTCAATAAAATTCCTCTCGTCCCTGCATTGCTCGTCATGCCCAGAGCAATGCTATCTGAATAGCATTGGTCTGGGGCTTTGAGGACACTGGATTTGCAAGTAACCAAGTTTAGTTTGCTAAAATTAGCTCTTCACGGTAGTCACGTGCCTGGTTCATACCAGTTCCGGGACTTGTTGGGGCAGATGTGTTTCAGTCCTCAGCTTTGGTTTCATTGGGTGGAGGGAGGACTGTATGTGTGGCCCCGGAGGGCTCATAGGACAGATGGGCCATTCCCTGGCGATTGTGTGGTATGCACCTGTGTGCAAACTGACTCAACCATGTGCTCCACAGTTCTGGTCAGATATTGTTGTACCCCAGTTTTGATCTCTGTGCCCAAAGGCCAAGTGCTGCAGACCAGGGTTGGCACTGCCCACAAAAAGCCAGGGAAGTCTATAGCTGTGCACATCTGTGGTATAATCCACCCTTGCCAGTGGGTCTTCATCAAATATATAAATAAACTGTTGATAAATAGTTGAATTATAGATCAAGCAAACCCACTATCTAACAGTAATGTGTTCTGCTCACCACCAGGGCAAATTAACCTTTGTTATGACATGGGATATGGCAGGAAGAGAAACCTTCCCTCTTTTCTACCTGCAGTCCATCATGTCCATGAGGGCCTGTCCTGTGCATGTATGAATGCATGTAGACACCTGGCTTTCTTGCCTGATTTCTGATCATGGATGTCTGTCTCTTCACTGCAGAGTGCTGTATCATGTCCTCTAATTGGGGAGCTCTGACTGTTTTGTAACTAAAGTTCGTGAGAAAAGATATAGCCCTAGAAGTTGGCCCAAGGCCAACTGGTCTGGCAATTCTGGAGCCCTGGGTGGGGGGAGCACATGAGATGCTTGGGCCTTGTCAGACCTCAGTGGGAGGGACACGGTTCCATGAGTGCAGACCATAGGCTCCCTCTGCCTGTGTCTGAGACTGGGAGAGGACTTGTGTCATTCTTCATTTACTCAGAGCCTCAGTTGAAGGAGAGACTATAAACACGGCCTTCTGTGTTTATGTACAAGCTTCACATGGACACTCATGTTTACTCATGATCATGACTGAAGATTCCCAGGTGAGATTCATGTCACCCTTACACACCCTGTGCTGACATACTCTAGTTGGCCCAGCAGTCTGGTCCTCAGATTTCAATATACAGACCTGGAAATTTTCGCCTCTTTGCGTTGCTGTGGGATCCATCCCAAATGCCTGTCGTAAACTTTGATTCCTATGTGTCTTCATACAGATGTGTGCATCTGCAAACCTCCCGCATGTATGAGGACTCACCAGCTTCTGTACACACTTCTACACTTAGGGTTTTTCTGCCTGTACTCAGCCCTTGAATATATGCACACTTACTGTATCTGGCATGTTTTTCTTCTCATTGGTTGTAATGGTGCTACCAAGAATCAGACTGGAACTAGTAGCTGCAGTGAGGCTTTGGAGTGTTAAGGTGACGTTATTTTGTACTCATTGCATTAATATATAATCATACATATTTATAGGGTACAATGTGATGCTTTAATACATATTTATAATATGTGATAATTAAATTGAGGTAATTGTCAATCACGTCAGATACTTGTGACTTCTTTGTGGCATTACATTGAAAAACCTTTCTTGTGGCTGTACAATATATTATCTCCCTATTGTGAAGTAGATTACCAGAACTTATTCATTCTTTGACGTGTGACTTTACAACATGACCCACTTCTCCCGTTTTCCTGTCCTAGGTGCAGTTATTACTGAAGTTGCCCTTGTAACTCATCACATGATGAAACGGGTCACGTAAACTCTACTGATGCCTGCAAAGTCATGTGGATGTCACTGCTCTGATTCCTGCCATGTCTGTGTTGGGGACATACGCCCTCTGAAGGTTGACACTTGTCACCCAGTGGGCATGGCTACCTTACCTAGGTGCTTTGGGAGCGGCATTCAGAATTGCCTAAAACATCCTGCATCAGAGAAACCATCCAGATAAATCAGGCAAGAAAGACTGGATGATACTATGTGTTCTGTGAGCCTCATTTCTTACCTAGCAGAGACTCAGCCTTTGGAATCTGACCTCCAGGCCACCCACCCCCCACTCCCACCCTCCCATCCCCCGGGAGATGGGCAGTCTCCAATGCCTCCTCTTCTCAGTCACCTTTATGGGAGTTCTGTCTCTGGGATGGAACAGTGAGTGCTTAGCCACACACAACCAGGTTGACAGTGTCTGGGCAAAAGCCCTTTTAATGGCAGTGTCTCATCTTCTTTAAGGTAAAAGATGTCAGATTATGTGATGAGGGCCTATTACTAGAAGTACATTTGGTATAGAACAGTGTATCTATCAAAGAGAAGAAACTACTTTGGTATGTTACTGGTTAACTGAACCACAGACAATCTTCTGTAGGGAAAACAGTGGTTGCCAGGCTGTTCCTAGATGAAGCTTACTTTGCCTTCTTCTGTGCTGTCTTGGAAGCAAATCCCTAATCCTGGAGCACCCTCAAAGGGAAGAGTGGGAAGTAGGTTCAACCACCAGAGGAACCGTTTCTATGCACATTGTTTGGAATTCTATTCACCCTAACTTTTAAGAAAATATAAAGATATTTTCTGTGATTTCTGGCCTGGTCAAGAGGGTACACTGTTCTCTCCCCGTAAAGCATGATAGTAGACCCCTGAGAGTTTGGGCCCCCAGTGGTAGGGAAACAGGACAGCAGCAAGGATATGTATTTTTCCTTCATTCAGTAAGATAAAATGACCCAGGCATCTCTTGAACCACAACTGAACAACAGAAGGCAGCCTACACACCCTTCTCACCTGGTACTGCAGGCATCCCTTGGTAATCATTGGGTGAACCCAGCACCTGTGCTCTACTCGTAATAACCAAAGGAAATACTGTCTTTTCTACTGGCTCCGAGAGTCTTGTCTTCCACAAAAGATGCTAACGTGGCACAGGGCCAGCAGCAAAACCTGGCTCAGCCTCAAAAGCCCTTTTCTCTCTGTGAACCTGGGGCTCTTTTCTCTCTCTTGAACCTGGGAAAGCTGGAAAACATGGGCAGAAGCCATCCAACTATAGCACATTCTCAGAAGAATCCTACCCCAGGCCTCGGCCTCTTCCTCCAATTCAGGTGACCCTGGAGAGCCTTTGTCCTGAAGCATGCAGGTCAGAAATCTGTTTTCACCACTCTTATTTGACTTAGTACTGAAAGTTCTAGCTGTTGCAATATGAGAAGAAAAAGAAATAAGAGAGAGGAATAAATAGACCCTCTTCTGTTTGCAGATGGCGTGGTTATCTCTGTAGACCATTCCAAGGAGTATTTAAAGAGGAAAAGGTAAAACACCTCTTAGAACCAGCACAAAAGCTCAGCAAAGTCACAGTGTATGTGGTCAAGACCCAAAAATGAGTCATGTTTCTACAAACTAACAATATACATATGATAATTGAAGTGAAAAACAATACTATATGTGATTAAAGAAAATGAATATTTAAATACACCCTTAAGATGTGTAAGACCTATATACTGAATATTATTAAATACTGAGGAAAGAAATTAAAGAAAACCTAGGTAGATCTTGTATATAGGTTGGGGGAACTAAGCATAAAAATACCCACTCTTCACACAAAGATATACAGATTTAAAGGAATTCCTAAATCCCAGCAAATTTCTTTAAGGCATACCCAGGTTAATTTTTAAATAATTATTTTATAATTATTTTCTATACTTTACAAGATCTGATGAAAGAATATAGTGAATGTTTAAATTAAAAAATTTAAATTAAAAAAAACCTACTCATCTCATTCATGTCCTTTCTGGAATCCTTTCTGGAAGTCTTCCCACATGCGTGCCTTTAACTGTGCTCTGCAGCTCCCTCAATGGCTTACCTTTCCCCCCCCCCCCAAAAAAAAGGTCCCTTGTTTGTTCATTTTGACTTTGGGGAAGATCCAGAAGTTTCATGATGCCAGATCTGGTGAATAAGGCAGAGGAGGACAGGAAGACACACCACAGTGTTTCTCCAAGGGTGCTTCTGTTGGATGCTGTGTGGTAGCATCATTCATCATATTTTGATTGCACCTTCTTGAATTGCTTCAGAAAGTGGTAAGAATGATGCAATAAGTGTTTAAAATGAGGAGCAGTATTTTGAGGAGGATTAGTTTGTCTTTTACTGTTATAGATTTTTAAATTTTAAGCATTTACTGTATATTTTGATCACACCTCATATATAGACAGGAACAGGTTTTAGAATAGCTAAAATGGTCTTGCACAGAATAAAGGAGGAGGTACCACTCTATCTGTTCTTAAGTCTTGTTATAGAGCTATGTTAATCAAGACACTGTGATTGGCAGGATAGACCTGGGGTCAATAGAATAGCATAAGGAATTACACTGATTATGACAAAGGTGCAAAACCAATTCAGTGGAGGAAACATCTTGTCAATCAGTGGTGCTGGAACAGTCAAAAGGAAAAGATCTTCCCAAACCAGGTACCTTATACAGAAATTCACTCAGAATGGATCATGAACTTAGAGTAATGTAAACTTGTAACACTTCTAGGAAAAAACTAAAATGATTTAGAAATAGACCTAGAACTGTTAGACTTGAAAATAAAAGCATGACCACAGCTGGGCGTGGTGGCCCACACCTGTCATTCCAGCACTCAGGAGGCAGAGACAGGAGGATTTCTGAGTTCAAGGTTTGCCTGGGCTACATAGTGAGCTCAGAGCCAGCCTGAACTACAAAGTGAGACCCTGTCTCAAAAAAGAAAAAAAAAAAAGCATGATCACAAAGGAAATTTTGATAAATTAGACTCAGTTAAAAATTGTGTTCTGTGGAAAGTCTTAAAGAGATAAAAGATAAAATAGGCACTGTAAAATATTCACAAACTATGTATCTGGTACAGGGTGATGTCTGGGCTATGTAAAGAACTCTAAAACTCAATAGTGAAGATAAAAGTCAATTAGAAGTGAACAAAAGACATGAAGAGACATTTCACCATAGAAGATACACACTCTGTATAGTCATGAGTATAAAATGATGTTCAGCACCATTAGATTTCAGGAAGATTTGGATTAAAGTGGAGCAGTAAGGCAGCACCACTCGCCTGTCAGGATGGCTAAAGTGAAAAACAGTGGCAAAACCTGGTGCGGAGAAGGTTGCACATAAACTGTGGCACAGCCATTCTGAAATGCAATAAAGTATAAGCAAGTAGTTGCTGTCTTGAGTAATGATAATCAGAGATGTAAAATTTTATGTTGATACAAAGTCCTGCATGTGAATGTTGATAGCTGCTTTATGTGTAATGGCTAAGCTGAATTCACATTAGAAGTTTTACAGCAGGTGAGTGTCTGCACAGCAGCAGGGTACTGGCAAAATAAACAGACCCGAGGGTCGATGGAACAGATTAGAAAATGCAGAAGAAACTCCAGACACACTCAGCCTCCTTATCTTTGACAAAGCCAAACACCTTTCCTGGACGAACGATAGTCTCTTTAATAAATAGTGCTGAGAAAACTGGCTTTTCACATGCTGAGGATTGAAACTAAACTCATATCTCTCACCATGCACTAAACTAAACTAAAAATGGATCGAAGATCTAAATATTTAAACAGAAACACTAAATCTGCTGTAGGATAGAATAGGTAGAATTCTTAAAGATATAGGTGTAGGCAAAGACTATAAAATCTCAGTTGCATGGGAAATATTACAAGGAATCAACAACTGGGATCTCACTTTATTAAAAAGCTTTTGCACAGCTAGGAAGACCACCAGTAGACCAGAGACAACCAACAGAGAGTGAAAAAATATTTTTCTAGCTGTTCTTCAGACAAAAGACTTGTATCTAGAGTATATAAAGAATGGACAAAGCCAATCCCCAAGTTTAAAAACCCACTTTAAAAAATGAGCATCTGAAATGAACAGACACTTGCAGATGAAAAAGTACAAATGGCAAATAAATATATGAAATAAATGTTCAGCATCATTAGTTATTGTAGAGATGCAAATTAAAATAATGCTGATATTTTATCTTCCTCCAGAAGAAATAGCTGTTACCAGAAAATCAACCAACATCCAATATTAACAGGGCTGGGACCTTCTCCACTGTTGGTTAGAGCATAGACTGGTGGAGATCAGTGTGGAGTTTCCTCAAAAAACTAAAGCTAGAGGTTCCACTTAACCCAGCTGTCCCTCTTCTTGGTATCTTCTTAGAAATAATTAAAACATCATACCACAGTGATATATGCACATCCATGTTCATAGCAGTACAGTTTTAATAGCTAAATCTTGGAAACAACCCAAGTGCCTATCAACTGACAAGTGATAAAGATTTTTTTTAATACAACAGAGTAGTACTCTACCACACAGGACAAACTTGAGACATTTATAGGTGAGTAGATGCAGATCGAGACCATAGTCTTAAAATAAATTGGACATGTGTAAATATAGCATTGTTTCTCTGGTATGAAAAACTGAAAGTATGTAAAAGGACCAAGATGTGTAACAGATTAGTGTGAAACAGGAAGAAAAAGTTGAAAGATGAAAGGGGACAAGGGAGGGAGGAGGAGGAGAGGAAAAAGGGGAAAAAAATGAGGAAAAAAACCCCCAAAGCTTTCAGAAATAAGGAGGGAAAGAAGGCTTGATGGGAAGGGAGGTGAATGAGAAAAAAATAAGTATTAAAATATGTTATGTAGAGGTACAAATTGTGTATGATAATGTGATCATTATTATATCTGTTGTGCCCATAAACTTAATTGAGAAAATCAAATAGAATTACCTTGAGCTCAAAAGAGTATAAGGAAATTCCACTATGAAAATTTCTCAAAAATCCATAAGAAATGACTAAGCAATGTACCATCTAAAATTCCTGTGCACAATGTGGCTAATTAGCAGAGTAATTTAATATGTAGCTGTTGCTTTCTAACCTAATACTATATATTTTTAAATAAGATTTTATTTTTCTTAGGGAAGCACTTAATTGCCTTTAAAATTTCCACATCAGCCCAGAGATTCAGAAATTATCTGTGGATTTGCTCTGCAATGTACAACTCAGGGTATGAGGGTCTCTTTCTTCTCACTGGTTTCCTCTTCTCATTTCTCTTGCCCAGGGCTCATGTGGAGACCTTTTCTTTCCAAGGAGAACTTTCAGGTTCCCAGTGTGGACACCTTTCTCTAACTGAACTTGGCTTTTCTATAGGGCTGCTGTTGGTTTTAGATAAGACTTGTGCACAATATTTAAGAAGCTGTTTGCTCAAGTGATTGTAGCTAAATGGATGTCCTTTGTGCCCTCAGCCACTTTGAGTTGCTAGCAGGTGACAACCTGAAGGAATAACACTACGTGTGTCTGTATAAAAGCAGGGAGAGCTAAGGGACCGGAGAACCCAGGCCTGTCTTGATTAGCTGCTTTGCTTATATGTGGAGTGCTAGAAGTCTTGGATTGCCCTTCTTTGGAGGCCAAGGTGGTCTCCATTGTTCACTGGTGTGTAGCCTGGTGTGAAGGCTGCTTTCAGCCTGTCTTTTCAGAGTGTGCGGGCATGGATATCTGTTATTTTGTCTTTCCAGAGCACCACTGGTTTGCCTTTTTACAGATGTGCCTCTCTCTGCCTACCCTTGTAATTCAAATGAGTATTACCTTCTCTTACATCTTGCCCCCTGAATGCTATGGGTCTCACTGGAGGTCCTGGGGATCCCAGAGGGCAGGCATGTAGAGAACCTCGTGATCTCTAGACTATCCACACATTTGGCTGTTTGTTTTTATGAGCTAATAAGGTGTTCCTTGGCTCAGCCAGTTCATTTTAAGTTTCTCCACCTGCAACCAAATGTCCTGATTCCTATTATCCACAAGGTACATTATTTTCTTTCTTGATTCTCCCCTGCGTATTATCATTCTTAGATGTAGTGAATCGAAAAGCAGTCCATCATTTTATTCTTCAGGTTCCTTGCTAAGTCCTAGACAGTGTCTCCCAAGACTCTCTTTGTTCATCTGATAGACGGGATGAGATGGTCCTCCAGTGCCAGCTCCACTCAGCCCAAATGGGAACTCAGAAGGCTTATGTGTTCCCAGTGGTGGATTTGCAGTGTGTGACCTTGTCTTGTTGCCTGGGAGACTGATAGCATCACCCAGTCCAAGTCCTAACCAATTCAGGATGAAGGCAAGTCAGTGACTACAGACGTCCATTTAGATGGTTCCTAATTTCTGACATTGCTTCAAGGTAAATCCATTATCAGGGTAAGAGCTGCCAAGTAGTAATTACTCTGAAAATATTATATTTGTGCATGCTTTCTCCCCTCAGCAAAATGTTTTTAAAATGCTCTTAAAGGTAATTTTTAAAATCCTGGCTCCTTTGTATTACAGTTCAATCTGAAGAAAAACAGTCTACCGAGAGTGGACTGTCTAATGTGGAGTGGGGTCTTACGATAGAGGCTTTTGCAGTGTGTTCATTTAGGTCTCCCTTGGGGGCTGGGTTTGTTCCGTACCCTGGGAGCTGTGTCTGCAGAGCGCGTACAGCAGCAGCCTCGCTCTTTGGTTTTGGCCAGCGCCCTCTGTTGGTGGTTGTGCCAGTCATGTGCTCTTTGTAAGAGCCTCAGCTTGTGTGAGTCACTCAGGGTTGGTCAGGTGGCCTCGATCAAAAACCCAGGGATTCTTGTGTGCTGATGAGTGTGGAGGGTGACAAGCATGGCTGGCTCCTCTTTTGTTCTAATCACCTTTGTCACAGAAATCTGTGTTTCCATTTGATGTAGATCACAGAGCGTTGTGGTTTCTCTTCGTGTGTGTGTCCATCTCACAAAAGTCTGTGAGGCAAAGAGCAAGAGAGATTGAGAGGAGGTGGCAGTCTGAGAGGCCCCGGGCTGTGTCACCATCTGCATTTTGGAGTGAGCAGTAGAGATGGGGTTGGTTCTTCTCCTGGAATTCCTGTGATAAAGAAACTTCCTGTCTCAGTGTAGCGAACTGGGTCCCATACCAAGCTGTGACCTTTCTTTTAAGAGTGTCTTGGGTTTGGATTAGCTCTTGTGTTTCTTCTGTCTACAAATACTGCTCGGTGGCTTGGCTTGCTATTGTCTTCCACAATGGAAGCCTCCTTGTCCCCTTGGAAATCCCTCCACACCTGCTGCTGATGTGGGAAGTAATACTAAAATCCCAAGGATTCTTGTTTTGTTTTCAGGATTTCAAGATCCTGGGAGATGATATGGCGTAAATCATAATTCAGTGAATAATTCATTTTCTATCAAGTAGAAAGTCAGGTGATAAGGGCAGTTGATGGAACTGGAGGTTTAGAAAACAGCCACGACTTTCAAATCCCTTTGTTCTGTTCTTGGCATGCAGCAACACCAGATCTCACCTGGAACAAACCCTATAACATGATGATATAGGCTATAATACTGAAAATGAAAAAATGAAATATTATGTCTCCCAGCCTGTTAGCTATCTGCTATACTGAGCTCTTGTTTTCTAAAATTCAAAGAGTGAATTCTAGGAACAATGGCATTTAAGAGCAGGAAGATATTTATTGATAGGAAAGCTCCTGAGAGGTAGGAGAGGTCCTGATAGTGTAGCTGGGGACCCTCCTCTGCAGGGGAGTTTTATAAAACAGAACTCAAGTGGACACACATGGGTTACAGTTGTGATCAACCAATAGGGTCCCAAGTATAGTCACTTAGGTAATAGTTGTCCAATTGGGAGATAAGTTCCATTGCAAATTCTGGATGGGAAGAGCAAAGAGCTCTGGGAGGTGATGGGTCCAGAGGTCTCTGGTTACCCACTGGGGTGGCTAATCTTTACTTAGGCCCAGTGTTTGTTCTCCGAGGGAGTATGCAGGTCCTATCATCTTGTCTTCATTTTGAGATCCAGACTCTGACAGACGTGTCGCCAGCTGCAGTTGGGTTGCATTTCTCCTTTGTCCTGACTCTCTGGAGGACCTCAGTCTGTCTGTCTGCCTGTAATATTCCTGCCTAACTTAGCTGTCTGTAATACCGTTACAGCGTAATTCTTAGATTACCTGTCATTTGCTCTGTACTATAGATTTTGAGGCAGTTTCTTGGAATCAGGTTTTAGGTCTCTGCTTTGAGGGCTGTTGGATCTGAGCCCTTCTCTACAGCCTTAAAGAGAAGCTCACAGCAGAGTTGGTTTGGAGTACAGTCTTCAAATTTCCTGTGCCCTCTGAGTTACATTTCCTGCTGCTGTCCTGGAGCCTCCGGTTGTGCCCCTCATCACAAACCCTTTTAAGAATCTTCATTCAAAATTCCTCATTTGCAGGTGGGTGAGTGAGAGATGCTTTGAGAAAGGAAGGCAGTTGCTCAGGGTCAGCTGCTTTACTCTCTTTTTTTTTTTTTTTTTTTTTTTTGAGACAGGGTCTCGCTTTGTAGTTCAGGCTGGCTCTGAGCTCACTATGTAGCCCAGGCAAGCTTCGAACTCAGCAATCCTCCTGTCTCTGCTTCCCTAGTGCTGGGATTACAGGCGTGAGCCACCATGCCCGGCTCAGCTGTTTTACTCTTTATGACAGTTGCTCAGCACCCATCACCTAAGATTGTTTCTCAGGCACTTTATTAGATGTGACTTTGGGCCTTAGAAAGTTTGTCATCAGGATACACATAACTGACCAATTGCATAACTACTACAGTGGGCGAGGTGTGAAGATCTACTGGGGACAGAGTGGTGATACTTACACTAATCTGCGGGGCCAGTAGGAGGAAAATGTCTAGAGGGAGCACAGGAGGGGAGCGTTTCAGCAACAGGGACAACCAGTGTAAAGGTCCAGAGGAAAAGAGGCCTGAGCTCGGATAGAGGTACCCAAAGCACCTGGAATGACCCAGAGCAGAGGGGACAATGTGGAAGTGGCTTAGAGTCTGAGCAGAGAGGCTCACAAGGGATGTTAACTGTTCTGGGTTCTGCCCTTCAGTGTGAGTGTGTGTATATGGTGGGGGGGGGTGTTGGAAAGAGTGACATGCAGTGGAATAGGGGGTGCGCTCCATATCGGTCATGCAGTGTTAAAGACCCAGTCTGGGCAGGTGGTACTTTGCAGTCGGTCACTTATTGAGAATAAATATGGTTGCCTGTGCAGCATGACACCTCTACCCTCAGGATAAGAGGATCAAACCACAGTGTTTGTGGTAAACAGATTAATTTGGTCAATAGTTTCTCTCTGGCAGCAGCAGAATGACATTATAAAGAATGCAATGGCATTTCTACCGGAAATGTCTGCCATCATTTTCTCTTTGACATGAGGAAAATAAAGGCTTCTCAACTCCAGAAAGAATTAGCATGAAATATGCCCATCAATCTCCCTGCGAAGAATCATTATGCCGCAGCATTGTGTTAACATGGAGGAACAGATGATAATTGAGCGGGATGGTGTGCAGCCCACCGATAGCCTTGTTCTACAAAACTGGCATCTACTCAGGGCCTGGTGATGGTCCGGACATCCCTGCTGGACTCCAGCCTTGGGTCACCAGGACTGCCTGAGGTTCTGGGGCTCTTAAAGGGGGCTTTGGTATTCCCAATCCCTTTCTTGGTTCTTGGGCCTGGTTTCTCTTTCTGCTTCCATATAGCAAAGCAGTGTGAATGTGTGTGCTGGAACGGCAGTATTAGTCTTTGGGGTTGCAGCCCAGAGGTACTGAGCCAGCATCTCGAGGGACAGGGGCCCAGAAACCTGTGTTTCACAAGCCTTCCGGTGGGTGGAACACCTGCTCAAGCAGAGGATCGCTGACCCAGTGATGTGTGCTGAGACCTCAGACTCCATGCCTCAGGGAACAGCAGTGTAGACGAGCCAAGCCTGTGTTTGAGCGTGGGCACCTGTGGTTTGGAAGGTCCCATGTGGAAGTAATTATGGGAATGCCAGGGTGGGGTACTGGCAGGGTGTGAGGGTCTAGTGCCAATGTTGGTGATGATAGTTACTGTGCACAGCGTGCCACCTTGCTAAGCGTGGTGGACGTTACTCATGCTGCTTCTACCATCACCACTTTGAGGTAATGACGTTTCCCGTCTCCATTTTATGATATTTAAAAGGGAGCACTTAACTCATTTGTGCACTGTCACCCCACCAGAAGGGGCAGAGGCAGAGGTGGAACCTGTGTGCAGGGCTGCTTTGTCTCTTGCAGGTTAACCTTTGTCACACTCTGCTGTCTCTGGCACTTTGGGGGATGGTCAGCGTTTGGGCAGACGCTTGACTGTAGGGGACGCTCAGGGGCTGTGCATGTGACTTGGCCTGCTGTGGTTGATGTGTTTCCTCCAATGAGAGCATGAAGGCCGTCATGCTCTTGGTGGGGAATAGTACTTGGTCTTCTGCCTAAGAGCAACTTCAGAAGCATAAAGGGGAACCAAGAAAATGAAGCAAGCTTGAAATGTACCCCAAGGGAACCACTTCCTGTTACAGTGGGCCAGGCCGGTGCTCCCAGCTTCTCGTGATTGGGATCATTCAGATATGGAGCTAAACTATAGGGGAAAAACGGGTTAATGGTCTCGTGTTGTCACCACAGCCTGCGAGAGGGACGAGGGTCTCATGCCCCGCCTCTCTCTCTGTGGGGTTTGCTCCGGTTATTAAGTAGGCAGCAGGAGCAGCGTCCTTTTACTGAGGAAACTGAAAAGAACCTGGGCTGAGTTGGAGACAGGAGTGTTGAGTGTCCTTTTTTTTTTTAGGATTAGCAGAAGTAGCTTCAAAATCTCAGCTCACCCCTCCAGCTTAATCAGTGATGCTTTTTCAAGTTTCTCCCTGGTTGTGAAATCTGCAGGTAGGTGAGCACTCTGGGACTTGGGTATGAACTGGCCTTTTGATTTTACACGGGCTTCCTTTCCCAGATAACATTCTTTAAGGATTTCTGTTTGGCTCTTTTCTCTTTCTGGACCAAATTTTAGTCTGTCTCTGAAAGTGTGTCTCTTACTGTAAGAAAGAGTCTGCCTATAGCTGCATACACCTGCCTGCCTACCTGGAAAGCCATTACCCATCCATTATGTATCTCACCATCTTTCAGGGTTGTATCTAGCCATCTAGTCTTGGGCTGCATTTTTCCCCATTTCTCCCTTCCAATTAGCTTGTAGCCAAGTTCCAATAACATATTAAACCAAGAGCTTTTCTTGTTAATTTCCCCATAGAAAAGATGTGGCAAAGCTGCAGGGAGGCGAACTTAGCCTACAAACAGTGCTGAGCTGTGCTGTTCTTCCTTTCAAATAATCAGCTGCTCCCTAGGAGAATAACTTTGTTTAGCATCTGTAACAATGCTGGAGAGTTACAGGAAGTTGAAAACATGGTGACATTTTTAGTTAGGAACAAGCCACCTCTGGAGTAAACTTCAGGAAGTAGCTTTTGTTCTCGTTTTACTATCCAATGAGTTCACTAAGGTCTTCTTCAGATTCTACTTTTGCCTAATCTTCAGTGTAGTGCATGATGATTAATGCTTGCGACCGGCCTTTCCACTCCCAGTTTCATACCTACATGTACATGCTCCCAGGCAGATAGACTTTCTCGGCCTGGACTTACAGGCTAATAGTTCATGTTAACAGTTTTGTTTATACAGCTTTTCACGTTTGATCAAGTCCCTGAGTATTTAGTGCATTTTTTGCTCATTATTTCACAAATATGTATGGTAAAATAAGACTAATAATGTTGAAACTTGAGCCTCATGGAAGTAGAGATAACATTGGGAATCATTAAGCATGTCCCAAATGGCAACTTGTTAGTCTCAAATGGATGGACACTGGAATTAAAAAGTCAATTGGGTATTTGGTTGTGAGGGAAAAAGGAAATTAAAGGGCACAGAGGAAATGCTGAATATATATCATCAAAGATGGTGTTTAAAGAGTTGAATTATTGCGCTGTTTTCAGTGCTTGAAGAACAGATCATTTCACCAACCCCATCCCATTGTAATCATTGTTTTATTAACCCACTGTTTAGATTCTTTCTCTTGCCCTGGATTGTGAGGTTTAACCTTTTTTTTTTTTTTTTTTAAGACAGGGTCTCACTTTGTAGTTCAGGTTGGCCCTCAGCTTATTATGTAGGCCAGGCAAGCCGCAAACTCAGCAATCCTCCTGTCTCTGCCTCCCAAGTGCTGGGATTACAGGCATGAGCCACCATGCCCTGCACTGTGGTATGTAGTATTATTGATAGCTGGTTATCAGGATTGAACTCAGGGCCTTGCACTTGCGAGGCAGGCACTGGAACCACTGAGCTAAATCTCCAGCCCTGATGTTTAACTCTTTAATTTGCCATCAGAATTTCACTTTTTTCATACTGAGGTCACAGATTTGTGAGAAGAAAACTGACAAATTAGTGAATGCAAGTGATGGTTGCTCCCACATCTGCCCACCCTCTCTTTCTTCTGGCCTGTTTACATTTCTTCACCTAGGTTATTTTTGAACTTGTATTCACTAAACTGAATTTTACTTATCATCTATGTGCTTTTGATTGACATTATCTCTAGAATGGTAGGACTTTTCTCTTTTATTCATTACTGTGGGTTAGTTTTTTTCAATTTTTTTTATTACCACTTCCCAAAGAAGGCTTTTTAGATATTTTTTATGTAATGTTTTTCCCCTCTATGAAAATTTAGTACCACAAAAATGTTTACTTTCTCCCTTCTGGGTAAACCAGTTTTTACCTCCTGGAGAGACAGTGTCGCCTCTTGTGAGAATCTACTCTGTGGGCAGGGTACAGCGCATCACGTGCTCCACATGTTTGTTAATTAATTTGATTTACCTTGGATTTCTCACTTCGGGAAAGCTGTTAAACTCTCACACACATAATATGTTTGCAGTTTCCGGGTATCTGTTTTGAGAATTCAAAGGTTTTTGTTTTGTTTTTAATTTTCTTGTTTGTTGTTGCTGTGGTCCCTTTCAAGTGGGGGCTGACCACATGTTGGCCAACTCTTTGACAGGTCTGTGAAGGGAGGGCCTCCCTCAGTCATGTCAAGGCCTTGCTCTTCTTTTAGAGGACTCCAGCTGACCAAGATAGCCAATGCTTCAATAAAGGGTCATATTAAAACCACCGGGCAATTATTGTTGATGGTCAGTACATGTCCAGCAAGCATTGTGCACATTTCCCAAATGCTCTCCTTGTATGGGTTGTCCCCACTTAAGCTGTGGTACTGAAGATAGAGTGTTTGGTGACAGGATTTTGCTGGGTCTCAAAGATCCCCTTCACCACAAAGAGCCCCCCGCCCCCCACCGCAGTGTACTCTAGTGAGGGGGTGCAAACCAAATGGAGACATTTCACATTTCCTTAGTCTGGTCGGGATTTACTCAGGGACTTTGTCTATTTTCAGATCATGTTATACTCTGCAACCCCTCTGTCCCTGTCCTATTGGCCTGTTATGTGACATGATACAAGCCAGTAGGTCCCAGTATATTACGTGAAATGACAGCAGCTGAGGTTTCATGCTGTCCTGTGTGGCAGGAATACTAGCAGAGGCAGGACGGTTAGATCATGTCTGGTACTAAGAAGGCCGCCTAGGACTGGAGTATGAAGAAGGCTCTTTGCGGACACAGACTCATGGCATGAAGGCGGGGGGAGAAGGGCTGCTCCCCCCTTAGATGCCTCAGGGTAATAACCAGTTGTGTGTGTTCCCAGAAAGGAAGGCATTCCTTCATCCTCTCTCTGTAGAACTATTTCAGACACTAATTTCCTTGGGAGAGAAGACATTCTCACTTCTGTACCAGCAATTAAACAAAAATATGAATATTCATATCAAGAAGATGAATTAAATTAGTCTAAGCAAACACTATAATGAATGCTTCTGATAGTCTGGCCCTCATGGCTGTAATACAATTCAGTTCCTCAAAATGCAATGTATTATTTTCTCTTTTATTGGTGGAAAGTGACAAGGCTTTGAATTTTTATTTGCTTTGTTAGGATAAATTCTTTGAATGAAGACCTGAAGACCTTATGTCACCTATCCTACCTTGCGGCAATTCTCAGATTAGCGGGATAAGGAAGGTCACATCTTCTGGAGTTTTGTCATAGTTCATTGAACATGCAGGTTTATGTTATTGACCTGAACTTGTACAACATGAAGCCCTATACTCTTCCTAGACTCTGTGTCTAATTGGTTGTTTACCGCGGGATGCACAGAAGTCTAAAAGATGGGCTTTTGAAAGGTGCTGAAATCAGACATTTAAAACTGAAATTTCCAACACAGTCCGCAATTTAGAGGAAACTTATGATGAATCCTTGTAAAACTAAATGCTTCTCCCCATTTATATTTCTGCATATTTAGGGTTTTATATCCCAGCTTTCTCAAACGAAGCAGATGTGTTCCTGTGGCTGCTGGTTTTCTCTCGTGTAGTGTTAAATGAGTAATTTGAAGGGAAGAACTGGAAACATACTTTGGTATTAAGACAAATATCTTAACAATTAAAATGAACTATTTTGTCACTTGAACTTCTTTTGCAGGTTACTATTTTGTATCTTGGAACTGTCTCTGGCTCCCAAGAGAGGCCAAGGAGTCAGCATAGAGTCCGACACTGTCCTCTTACTGGTGTCCTCTTGCATGCACTTCTAGGTCTGCTTGGCAACCATTTGCTCACTGCCAACCAAGCACTGGCCCCCAGTAAGGAGCCAGGTACCTCACTAGTGTCTGCATGATCTGGTCCAGCAGCCACACTAGTGGGCAGTGGAGTCCACAGCTGTTAGAAAGAGGGGTCCACTGTCAGCCTTGGATGACACTGGCTGAGTTATTTTCATCCTCTGTCACTTAGTTATAAGTGGGATTAAAATCACAACCTTACAGGACTCCCTGAGGATTAAGTAATGGAAATGCACACTGAGTTCAGAGTCCAGGGCCTTCCACCTGGTATTCCTGAGAAAATGACAGTCCACTCCAGAGATGTCCAGAAAGGCTCATAGTGGAAGCACCTCCAGGCCAGCGTCTTAGGTGAAAGAATTGTGTGTACACAGCAAAGGATGAGAAAGCATCACTGCCCCCCCCAAAGCGCTGACCAAAACAGAATTACCCATGTGAAATGTGGAAAGAGTTGTTTTGAAGTTTTTGATTTTGTTCTACAATTCTTTCTTCTGTACTGCTTGACATCGGTTCCTCCCAAATGATGGCTCCTGTTATTGGCCCTGAAATACCCCACTGAAAGGTCAGGATAATGCAGGTGAGTCCACTGCAGAAAGGTATGCAGTTCGCACACCTTGAGCCACCTGTGCAGAATGTGTAGCTAATGCACATGTGTACTTGCTGTGCTGCCCAGGGCTTGACTCTGGGGTAGGATATTTTTTTTTTTTTTTGAGACAGGGTCTCGCTTTGTAGTTCAGCCTGGCCCTGAGCTCACTATGTAGTCCAGGCAAGCCTCGAACTCAGCAATCCTCCTGTCTCTGCCTCCCGAGTGCTGGGATGACAGGCGTGAGCCACCAAGCCCAGCACTGTTGTATGTGGTATTGATTGCTGCTTGGCATGAGTCACCACACCCAGCATTGTATGTGGTTGCCGGGATCGAACCAGGGACCTTTGCTTGCGAGGCAGGCACGGGAATCACTGAGCTAAATCTCTGGCCCTGGCAGGAGATTCTTGATGTGTGCATCTCTGTGATGCATTGCATGTTTTCAGTGATGGCTTACAGACCTACTCTCTTGGGAGAAAAGCAGCTCTGACAGGAGTGTAGCCTTTTGAAATCCTCCTGTCTCCTCCAGGAAAAGGGCACACATGGTTATCTTTGAGAAACCAGGCTGGGAGCCGAGCAGGGCCCATGACTTCAGCTTCCTAAACAGTCAGCACTTGGTTCCATGCTTGGCAGACATGTGTTGAGTGGATGAGTGCATGGATGGGCAGAGAAGTGCCTCCTAGGTCACTGCGTGCTGTGAGTGCTGGGCAAATGTACAGTGCCCATTATTTTCCTCTTCATCTGGGTGTTTGTCCGGGCATAAGGTTTTTCTGTGGAATTCAACCTGAGATTTTATTTGGCAGTGTTCTGAGCTTCCGTTCATTTAGAAAAAAACAGGCATTCTTAATTGGTGTAATTTTACCTCCATGAATTGGGAAACACAACTCCTGGAATAAAGAGTTCTCCTTTTAGAAAGAAGCACATTGGCAGAAATGCCAACTCTTTGGCTTGTTAGGGCTGTCCTACAGGGAGACGCGTGGCTTCCCTGTGGCAGACCCTGCAAGGCTGGGATGCTCTCCCATGTGCAGCCCGTGCGGCCCCCATCGTCCCTACCTCGTACAATTAAGAGTTAATATTTAGTGAAAGGACCTCCGAGACTCCCTGGGCCGGAACTGTGCTAACTTGCCACTCCCCACCTAATCTAGATGGGCGACTTTCATCATCTTGGAATCATTCTTCTGTTCACAAAGAGAACCCCATGTGTTTGAGTAAACAGGCCACGGGACAGATAGGTGGGGGAATGATAGCCCTTGCTGGGTGCAGATTTGTCTACCGTCCTCTCTTTGGGGAGATTCCACCTGAGCTCCCAGGGAAGGAAGAGTGCATCGGGAAGTCTGCTGATGGGCCTTGGAGCTCCTCCACTCATGGATTTTAAAAGGGGATCCTTGGTGAGACCCTTGCACTTTCTGGCTGTCTTTAGGAGCCAGCTTGGGCTGCCGTCTTTCTTCTTCATGGCTGTCAAAGTCCGTTTTCTATAGCTTTAACAAGATACTTGAGCACGGGAGGCTTATAAAGAATAGAGATCTGGGTGGCTCCTGCCTCTGGCAGTTGGCACATGCTCAGCACTGGTGAGGACCTTCTTGCTAAGTCATTATGTGGTACAGGGTGGCCTAGAGCATGGCCAAGCAAACAGTGCTGCTCAAATCACTTGCCTATGTCTGTTAAGCTACTGATGCCGTCCTGGGGCTACCAATATCTTCAGACCCCAGGGACCTCCCCAAGGTCTCACTTACAAACCCCATTTACATAGAAATTTGGGAATCAAGTTATGATCTTTTGAGAGGAACACATTCAACTTGTGACACTGATCTTTCTTATTATCTTCATGTCCAGGTGCCTAAGGGTTGGTTTCCTGCTCTTGTCTTTTGAGCTTATTAAATGGGCTTCTTCATTTTCCCTCCGTGCAGTAGGCAGAGGAGAAGGAATTTCTAGGGCTGATCCCTGGGGATGCTTATCTATCCTTTCTTGATTCAAGGGAAGGGGAGACAAGTCTCAGTTCTGTGAGCTTGTTCCTCTTGTGTTTAAGGAATGAAATGAATGCCTTATCCTTTGGACACACCTGAGTCATACAACTTGTCAATTTTTCCCTGTAAAGATTAAAGGAAAACAAACAACCCCATCCCTTCAGGAGGAGTTAAATGAATGGGATTATTGTTCTTTCAGTTGATTCCTACATTTCTGCAATTCTTCCTTCCAGTATTTGCTAACTTGCAAAAGAAAGTAAATTTCTCAGCCTTACAAATTATTCTTTTCAAGCAGAACAAAACACAAGAGCTGTTTAACCATAGACCTTGATTGGTTGATTTATAATAGCCAAGAACTTGTGCGTTATGGCTGGATTTGACATCTCCTCCATGTGACACATGGTCTGGTCACTCTCAATATCTCTATTCTACTTCTGAGTCAGTGTAAAAGGCACTGTCCTTTGCTCATTTGTATCCTATTGTAAACTCAGTAGACTGCAAGGAAAAAGGAAGATTCCAGATTCGACTCTGTCACTAACAAGGTGTGTTAGCATAAACAATTGCATCTCTCTGACAGAAAGGTGGGAAAGGTGAACACAAAGGATCAGGTTTCAAGTTGGACTCTATTAGAAATGGAGCTGTGGTCACAGTAGCGAAGAGTTCTGTGATCAGTCAATTAGGTCTGTCATAGGTGTGGAGAGAATGTGTAATGGCCTGGCTCAACCAGATGATGTCAGAGCTCTTTGATCTTCTTCACCTAAATAGAGATGTAGAAACAGTGATATGTGCAAATGAAGCACTAGAATGCAGAGGAGAGCAATGGACTGGGAACACACAGACTAGTAGTGATTACAGCTCTACCCTTTACTAACCATGATAACTTGAGTCAGTTACTTAATCTCTTTACAGTGAAATTTTATCATTGTAAATCCTAGAATGCTGTGATCCTTCCCTTTTAAGATTGGTACAAGGACAGTTAGGCATTTAACTTATTTTGCATAGTAGATAATCAACAAGATGCAATAAACTATTACTACTAATGTAAGGCATGTGGTTACCACTTCCTTCACAAATAGCGACTGTCTGTGCAAAGGTCTGGGACCACAGTGTGTTCTGCTGACATTAGGGTTATAAGTGATGACAACCTAGAAGCAGGACTTGAGGCATAGAGCACCTGGCAAGGAAATCTCATCTGTAGAATCCTAGTACATTTGAGCTAGTTGGGCTCATGTTTGGTAGATGGTAAACTGAGGCCCTGGTGGGGGAGTAGCTTGTCTGGTGGCACTGGGTGAGGTAGAGGTAGCATGAAGACTGTATCTGGGCTCCTGGTGCCTCTTTCCCTGATGGAAATTTGCTAGCCTTGGACCTTTGCTGGGGGAGGCAAGGTCCGTGCAGTGATGCTCACTGGCAGCTCCCACAATTGCTGGCTCCAGGGAGCAATTTAGATAGAAGTGAGCTGCTGCTTTGCAGTCACAGGAAGTTTATTTATTCATTATGTTTGAAAAGGGCCTCCAGTACTAGCAAGAAATGCTTTAGTCAAATGAGTTTTGTTTTCTTTGTTGATTTATCCTGACTCCCAGTGGCTTCTCCTGGCCTTCTTGTCTTTTTTCTGTTCCTGAGGTTCAGCCCGAACCCTCCACTCGATTCCACCTCATTGGGCCCTCGAAATGCTGCCTTGGGGGGCCTCTGAAGTCCTGCAGGAGGCCTGTTTGTAGAACTTCCTCTGCTTCTGTCCTCTCCTTCACGTGGTCCCCAGGACAAGTGCCTCCCACTTCCTCTCACCCGTCTGCATCTTCGGGCCCCAGGTCTCTGCCTGTACCTTCCTCTTTGCATGGAGCGGCTGTGGTTGTCTTCCTGTCCTGAAAGGCAGCTCCTGTGTCATCACCGAAGCCTTGGCCGGGGTGGCTTTACAAACGACTCCTGGAGGGAGAGCTGGGGCGGCGGGAGCTTAGATCTCTGCTCTTTGTTTAGTTTAGTAATATTATAGCGTCTGGTCCTTGGAAGGAAGAATGTGGGTTTATACAGTTATTTATCCTAGAGCAAATGTTTAATGAATGCTTGAGTTTTTCACCGAAGGAACCATATTCATTAATGATCACTGCATGCTTGCTAAATATCCAGTACAGTGCTGGGATGTGTATGAACATCCTAGTCATTATTTTGAGGTCCTTGTGCAAAGTTGTCATTTATGGTCACTGTTTGAGAACAGAGAAAACTGAGCTCAGAAATTTAATAAAAACTATAAATTGGTGGTGTCAGGATTCGAATACAGGTTATAAAGTAACAGATCTCTTACTTCCGATGCTATGGTACATGAAAGTTATACTTGGTGACATCTTTGCTGAACATACTGCCCGTTCTCCCTCTGTGCTTAAGTTCTTCCCATTATTATGGGTAGAAAAGCCAACTAGATATATGTAGGCAGATGATAGGGCTGGCCATTGAAAGACTTGCAAAAAGGACATTCTTCCAAAGGTCCACACCATCAATGAGAAGGTACACTTCAAGACAGCATTGACCCGCAGGCCTCATTTTCTCAGGATGGAAGGTCAAGATCTGGATCCAGCCCCTCCCTTGGAATGTAGTAATTGCAAATTCCCCTGACAGTGGGCCAGGACTTTGGACCACTTAGAGTGACCTAGAAAGACCCTCTATGACTTGATTTCTCATTGGATCCACACTTAGTCAATATTACCTGAGCAGTTATACTTGTAGTCTTATTGGTTGATCATGGTTTTGTCTATTTTCTGAGGTTTTTCACTGTACCAATGTTACCTAAGCTGCTGTATTTGCAATGTTACTGCTTGATTGTAATTTTGTCCCACTTCAGACCTGCCTTAGCTCGTGGCTTTGCTCCATAAAAGCCCTCTAAAAAGTGAGGTAGGTGGGTTACCCACTTTCTAGATTTCCCCTTCTGTCTCTCTTAGGCAGAAGCTTTTCCTCTCACTAAAATTTTCCTACTCAAACCTCCGTCAGTCCTAAAATTCATTCTTGGATTTTTAGAGAACATGAACTTGCATTTCAGGTGGGGAGTTAGGCCTTAACTCTCCTGCGTCACCATCATTCAGAGCCTACTTTGGTTCCTCCTCCTCTACCCTGCTGGCTGTCACTCTGGAGCATCACTCTTTGGTAAGATACTATTTATTGATGAGCCATCTTTTCACTGTACCTTTCACTATGACCTTTTACCTAAGCTTTGAATTTGAATTTGACCTTAGTCTCTATTCTGCCACTTTTTGACATTGGTTCAGACAACGATCAATTACCTCTTTAAACCTCAGTCTCTGTATCTCTTAAGTTATACAGTATCAAGGACTTTTATTTTTTTTCTTTTAATTGAGTTTATTGGGACATTTTAGGAATACATTATGATCACGTTCCTCATCGCGAATTTGTACCTGTACATATATATCTTGATTGCTGTTTTTTCCCATTTACCTGCCCTCCTTATAATGTCCAACCCCCATATACAAAAGCCTTGTTTTCATTTTTACTCTCAAATTATTTCTTTTCCATCTTTGCTTTCTCCTGCCCCCCTCAACCATTTCCCCTTCCCGTTTGAACATTTTCTTCCTATTTCATGATACCTGTCATACATTTTGGACCTCCTTTACATCATGTTTCCTATTTATTTCACTTATAACTATATCATCAAGGTATATCCATTTAGTATAAATGTCTCTAATTTATCTTTCTTTATGGATGAGTAATAATCCATTTTATAAAAAAGCACATCTTCTTTATCCAGTCTTTCAAGGACGTCTAACTAGCCTCATATCTGAAGATAAACCTAAAAATGAACCTGGATTCATCAGACAGAAAGGGGCAGTTCCTTGAAAGAGTCCTGTGTTTACCAGATGTATGAAACTTGACAAACTAAAGTGTTATAAAGATTTTTTAATAGAAATTCCCCTACCAGGGGAACAGAATCCCTATTTTGTAGAGGTTTGGGTTATGGCTTGAAGCAGTCTTCTACAAGTCTCACATTTCTCTGAAGTCTCAGGCTTCATCATAAGAATTTGTACACTATTGAATTCTACTCCTTAGTATAGCTGTGCTCACTCTGCTGGCTAAAGAGGACCTCATAGCACAGCTCTTAAACTGCTCATCACAAAGGAGAAAGTGTTGGTTCTCTGGCTTCCTCTTCACCCAAAGCATGGTTGGTGCGTATCTGCCCAGGATAGGTAAGTGGGGAACTATCCCAGTGATGCAGGAGAATTAAGGCCTAACTCCCCACCTGGAACATGAGTTCGTGTTCTCTAAAAGTTGAAGAATGAATTTTAGGAACGACGGAGGTTTGAGTAGGAAAATTTTATTGAGAGAGAAAACTTCTGCCTTAAGAGAGACAGAAAGGGTAACCTGGAAAGTGGGTAACCCACCCATCTCACTTTTTAGAGGGCTTTTATGGGGCAAAGCCACGAGGTTGAGGTGGGTCTGAAATAGGGGGCTACCAATAAGATTCAAGAAAGTGGATGAGCTACAATTAACCAATGAGTACAGTGGGGGCTTTCAATAAGATTTGAAAGAAATGGGCAAACTATAGTTAACCAATGGGTATATGACAAGTACAGTTGTTTCAGCGACTTTGATTGAATGGGGTCCAATGAGAAATCAAGGCTTAGAGGGTCTTTCTTGTCAGGAGACTCCTCTAGGTGGTTCAAAGTCCTGGCCCATTATCTGGGGAACTTGCAATTACTGCATTCCAAGGAGAATCTGGATCTGGATCCAGATCTTGACCTTTCATCCTAGGAGGAGAATGAGGCCTGTGGATCACTGCTATCTGGGAGTATAGGTTCTCATTGATGGTGTTGACCTTTGAAAGGATCCTTTTTTGCAAGTCTTTCAAGGGCCGGCCCTATCTATCTACCTACACCTGTCTAGCTGGCTTTTCTACCTATAATACCAGGTCCCTGAAGAGTGTGGTTCTTCCTTAGTTGTTCTAAAGGCCATATGCTGGTGCAAAGTGAGTTCATCAATGGCATCAGGTTTCTTACAAGACACTGTGTTTTTTGCTAGGTGAAAATAGGATTCTTAGCATTAAATTGGAAGGGTTATACTTATTTTCTATCCAAGTTGTGCTAGTTGTCTTTCTCTTCGCTGGTACCAAACACTTGGCAAAAAATTAAAGAGAGAGGCTTGATTTGGGTCTTGGCTACTACAGAGTATTTAATCCATAGAGTGCTGGTTCCACCACAGAAATCTGGAGGGAATGTGTGCAGAGCCTCGCTGCTTACTTGGTGATATCTCTTGATAATGACTGGGAAGCAGAACAGGGGAACACACAGCACCAGAGGGAGGGAACAGGTCCAGAAAAAGCCCTCAAATCCTGTCTCCAGGAGTCACCCAGACACACTCAGAAGTGGGCTTTACCTATCTCCTGGGTGGTTCACAAGTCAATCAAGTTGGTTCTCAGTTTAATTATGACAGAGGTAAAAGCACCATTTTTATAGGACTTGGGCAGAAAACCTTTGTAAAAACTCAGTTCCTCATACAGAAGAAATACTCTAAGATGTTTTCTCCTGCTGAAATTATACACCTTGCCACCCATCGTGCCCTAGCCAGTACTTATCCAGCACTTTCCATGGGTAAGACTTTGTCTTTTACTTGGGTTACAGTGTGTGTTCATACTTAAAACTTGGCGCTCTTTATTTCTGTGTCCAGTGAAGATATAAATGCTAATTTTTTACTCAAAAATGGATACAAGGAGTATTTTTATTTAAATTGGATTCACTGTTCTTCCTTTGAGAATAGTTAATTAAAACATATATTTGTATAGGAGTAGAATATTTTTACAGCAGAATGATCATGATTTAATATGCAGTGAATCCTGCTTCCTATTGTATGCGCTTATTTAGATACTTATTCCCTTCCGAATTCAGCTCCATATGGTTTTTTAAAATTGAATTCTTTATTGGTACAATTTATATACATCTCACAATCATGTATAACATTGGGGAATTTGTACCAGTATATGACACAAGTTAATTCTCATTTTTACCCATATCCCTCCCCACCCCCTTTATACATACTCTTATTTTCTTTCTGAATCATGTTTATTCCTTCCCCTCATTACATTCCCACACCAAATTTCCTATGGAATTTTCCCATTCTATAAAAACTGTCATACTTTCTAGAGCTCATTTGCATCTACAGGTGTTCATATCAAAGAGAAGATCTGGTATTTGCCTATCTGTGATCTATTTATTTCACTTATTAGCATATCCTCCAGGTGTCTCCATTTGCACATAAATGAATCAATCTTGTCATTCTTTATGGCAGAATAATACTCCATTTTATTTTTATGGCCACTCAGGCCTGGGTGTCTCTCCTTCAACTTCCATTATGCCTTGTCATTTGTATCCTGGCCCTGGAGCATGGTATGTGAAGTATTTATTGTTTCCGTTTATCTTTGTATGCCTTTGTCTCATTATTTATCCTAATTGGTTTGAGATTATAGACCACAACTATCAATACTTATTCATCCAGTCACTTGACACTTTTTTGTTATTATTAATTGTCATGTTCCAAAAGTGTGCTAGGTTGTTGACACATAATGAACGAGATAAATGTTCATTCTCTGGGAATAATGAAGCCATGTGCTTCCACAAGGATACATTCAGCCCTGTGGAAGTGATACAGCTTCCTTGTGTTGGCAGCTTTGGTTGTGCATTGGCAGCAGTGTTGTGGAGTGTCTCTCAGCCTGCTTCATTTCTGCTTGTACCACTTACCGGCACTGTGGGCTTGGGCAGCCACTTTCTTCCTTCTGCTTCCCTTTCGATTTTTATTCATAAAATAAGAACAAAAGTGATTTCCTTTTTCATGAATGCCAAAATATTAAGATGCACAATGCTGGGTCCCTTCCTAGGGACATAATGGTATTAATTAACTCTTCCCCACAGCGTACAACTTTCCGGGCCCTGCTGTGCTGTAGATCATGAGCAAAGCAGCATGATGGTGATCACTGGGGAATACAGTGGTGACTGAGGCCATTCCCTTACAGAGCTTGTGTAGTAGCTATCCCTGTGCCTTCTTTTAGGGCAGGTGTAAGGGGAATGTACACATGAAAGCTGCACATTGAATGAGTGGAGGTTCTGTTCTTACTAGTGCTCTGTGGTGATTTTATTGTGACTGTTCATTTTTTCAATTTTTTCTCTTCTTATAATGACCACATTTTTACAGGGATTTGGTACATGTACTTAATGATTTTTGATTCTTTTTTTCACCCCCTTCCCTTCACCTAATTCCTACCTCCCTCTTATACTTGGTCCCTTTCCTTTTAGTAAAAAATCTATCTTCCTGTTTCTTACATCTACCTTTTATTTTGCTCTTTATTTATATTTCTGGTTTCTCATACAAGAGAAGCCATACAATATTTAAGGTTGTTTGTCAAACATTTCACTTGACATTAGTCCTCAAGGTCCTTCCATTTTCCTACAAATGACTCAAGCTTTTCCTTCTTTATGGCTGAGTGGTATCCCATTGTGTTTAAACACCACATTTTCTTTATCTATTCGTCCTTTTATGGGCATATAGACCACTTCCAAAAGTCACTGTTACTGCTGCGTGAACAGAATGAACCAAAATGACCCTTCCTGATAAGAATTGCATCTGTCTCGCTTCTCCATCCAGTGGTAACTAGGGATTAACCAAAGGTTACAACTATCCACTCTTCTAGATGAGATGAGATGAGATGAGATGAGATGAGATGAGATGAGATGAGATGAGATGAGATGAGATGAGATAAGTTGAGACAGGAACTGCTGTCCCAGGTATACATGCCATGCCCTTCCATTGGTGCCTCTTTGATACTCTGGCACTCTGTTCCTTAGATTTTTTTTTTCCCCCATGTCCTGGTTTCTAAGGCAAGTGTCCTGGTTTCTAATCTTGCAACTGTATGAATGTGGCAGTCAGAAGCAGGACTTTCCTTGTTACCCACTTGTGTGCCATGCTGTCGGTTTCAATTGCCTTTCCTGTAAGTGGATGACAAGAATTCTTATTTGATGAGGGTTTGTTTGAGGTGCAATAATTAATGATTCTGCACAAAGCTTGGCTCCTAAGTCTGGAAAAATGAGCCATTGTGCATGCTGCTGTCAGTGTGGTCACCATGGCGATGACCTGGGATGAGGCCTTTCTGTGCCTCCTTGGTGGGTGGCCTTGAGTAGTTACTGACATCCTCTCAGTTCCCTTGTAGACGGGGACAGTTATAATGAATGTATATATCCACACAAGATTCTCAGTAAAGATTGGTTTCATTATGATAGCAAAGAGGTTAATGATGTCACTTTGCCTCTCCCTTCCCTCCTTCATCGAGAAAGCAACCTGTATCCGTGGGTGTCAAACTAACTTTTCTGCCTCCAGCTGCACCCACCTGGCGTCCTCCTCCCTGAAATGACCCAGGCTGAGTTGCTGAGGCCTGTGCAGAGCACAGAAACCAGAGCTCTTGGCCTTGACCTCCGCAGATGTGACCTGACACCTGCTCCATGGACAGGGACAGCCAGTCTGGGAGGCCAAGGGGAGAGCTCAGGCTGCAGATGTTTTCTCTCTGCCCCTTTTCAAGCAGAGTGTGCAGCATTCTTGGGCTATTCATTCGCTCAAGGCTGATTTTCATGCATGAGAAACCCCAAGTCTCTGACCTTGTCTGCTAAAAAGAAGCTCAGCTTTGGGGGCGGCAAGTCTGGCAACAACAACAAAATAATTCAGGAAATTTAAAAATACCCAGAGCGGGGCCGGAGGGTTAGCTCAGTGGTTCAGGCACCTGCCTTGCAAGCGCAAGGTCCTGAGTTCGATCTGATCCCCATAACCACATACAGTGCTGGGCGTGGAGACTCACGCCCACCAACAATCAATACCACATACCACAGTGCCGGGCGTGGTGGCTCACGCCTGTCATCCCAGCACTCAGGAGGCAGAGACAGGAGGATTGCTGAGTTCGAGGCTTGCATGGGCTACATAGTGAGCTCAGAGCCAGCCTGAACTAAAAGTGAGACCCTGTTTCAAAAAAAAAAAAACCTAGAGGACTAAGGCTCCTTGCCTGTGGCCTGGGGCTTCTAGGTTAGCATGGACTACAAGGCTGGTGCATAGTGCATAGAGCCTACTGTCAATCGTGCCATAGTCAAATCCACAGTGCTTGGCATCATGTATGTGATTAATGCAAGTTTGTTGAGTGAATAAAATAAATCCTGAAAAGTCTGGTTAGAGGGTCAGTAAGAAATTACATCATGATTATGTTAGTTACAACATCACATATTTATATGCCAGGTGCTTTGATAAAATCTTGATGAATGATGGCTAATTTTTAGTCTGCGAGTTAAAGCAAAGTTGAAGGCATGCCTTGTCTCTGTTACCACACATTGATCACACTCAAGACAGAATCTTCATCTTTCGTCACCCAACTGTGTGGGCTTTTCTTCCCACTAACAACCAGTTTGTCAACAGGCAATGACTGGGTGCCCTACAGCTTAATTCAGTTCTAACACTGTCTCTTTAGAGGTTGGCAGCAATGGTGAACCTTATGGAGACCAAGTGCCCTAGTTACAACCTAATCCCATTTACTTGCTGCGAAGTGTCTACCCTGGAGTTAAACCTGAACACTGTGGTTTTAGTTTAGAAAAAAAACTTGTAGATTGACATCTTTTGTCTTAAAAATGAATGCAAGTCCCAGAGGTTTACCACTGCTGGGTTAAAGGTCCAGTTCTTCTCTTCAAGTGCTAAGTATAAGCCCAGGTTTTGACTAAATGGCATTAAATTGGGCTTCCCCAAATTCTCTCTTCATTAATTTGGCTGAGAAGCTCATAGGACTCAGGGAATCCCCTCACTTTCACTGATCCGTTTATTATAAAAGATATTGCAAAGAGTGCAGATAAACCACCAGCTAGGATAGAGCACAGGACAAGGACTAGAGAAGGGGTGCAGAGTGCCCCTGTCCCCTCTGAGCATATTGCCGCTCGAAACCTCTATGTTCTCAATAATCTGACAATTGTTAGAAACCTGTCCTTGTGGGTTTTGATGAGACTTAGTTAAATAGGCATGCTTGATTATGTCATTGACCATTAATGAGACCCTGAGGCCACTCCTTGGCCTTTCTGGTGATCAGCCCCCTCCTGAAGCTATCTCATGGCCCCAGCCCCCAGCCATCTCATGATCCTATAAAAGACACTGTGATTACCATAGAGAGTGTAAGGGTTTTGAACCAGGTTCAAAGACAAATATTAGAACAAAATGTTCTAGCACCCTTATACATCGAGATTTTGGCCACTCTGTCTCAGAAATTGGACAGAGACCAATTATTTTTCTTACCATATCACAGAACCAACCACACTGAGCAGCCCTTCTTCAGATAGACACCATTCTTCCTTCATTTCACCTGTGTGGGCCCAAAGCCTCGCATGTGGTAACGAGTTGCTTTTGGTCACAGATTTAAGGGACACCTACGATCAAAACCTGAGATATGTGTGACGCTGAAGATCTGGCTCTTTACAAATGCTCAAAAAGTACCTGGAGTGACAGTGGTGGCTAACCTGCGGAGCTATAGTCCCTTTACCTCACTGAGCCTGTGTTTCTTCCTCTTTGCACAAGTGGCCTTATGGCAGAGCATTGGAGGGTCCCTCCCAGAGCGTCACCCTCCCTTTTCTTTCTCTGTGGGGATCACGTATGGTGAAGCTGAGTGCAGAGCTGAGCTGTGTCCCTGCTGCTGATATTTTGGCCTCTGAGCATGAGGAGGAGAACTGCGCTTCCATGTTGCTTTGGCTTGTTAGAAGAACCACAGGGAACTAGAGTTTGGTAAAAGGACTAGGGGCACAAATAGCCTTAGAGTTAAGCCCTTTATATCCCAGTCTTTTTATACAGGTCAAGCTCATTGGCAGTTTTAGGGCTAGGTGTCTCTTTTCCATAACTGGCACAAATCAGGGTGAGGGAGAATACAAATAACCACAATAGAAAATGAAAGCTGGGGGCCGGAGGATTAGCTTAGTGGTTCCAGCGCCTGCCTCGCAAGCGCAAGGTCCTGAGTTCGATCCCCAGTAACCACATATAATGCTGGGCGTGGAGACTCATGCCCACCAACAATCAACACTGCATACCACAATACCAGACGTGGTGGCTCACGCCTGTCATCCCAGCACTCGGGAGGCAGAGACAGGAGGATTGCTGAGTTCACAGCGGCTTGCATGGGTACCATAGTGAGCTCAGGGCCAGCCTGAACTACAAAGCGAGACCCTGTCTCAAAAAAAAAAAAAAAAAAGAAAGAAAGAAAATGAAAGCTGTAAATGGAATGCTGGGCAGACTGTCTCATCCACACAGCTGCTCCCGAGTTCTTTGTCTGGTGACTGGGTTTTCTACAGAATGATGCCTGAGAAGTTCACAACTTCCAGGTAAAGGTTTACCTGTACTGCTCGAGGTACTCCTGACCTCAGACCTCAGACTATTTGGGATAGTAGCATGGTAAATACATCTTTTATTCCATGTTTTCACCAGCATTTTCTTCAGTTATTATAAAGTGTTGCTAGAAGGCTTTAAAGAAAAGAAATGACTCTTTCATTAGACTGATCTTTCTAAAGCATCTCAAAAGTTAGTGCATGTGTGGTTCATTCTTGATTCTCCAAAGACTAGGATGTGATATTGCTTTAGGGGCTGCTAGGTAAATAGTTTACCCAGTACTGGCCTGGGAAGTACTCAGAAAGCAAGGGAGCTATCTTCCTTCCAACTTCTTCACTTAATCCCATTTCAGTGTTTCTTTGAGGTGAATTCATAAAAAACTCAGCTTCGTTTCTTTCGTCTGTTTTATGGGAGCCAGAGGAGTGCATCGCACATCTATGAAAGAAGGGATGTGACACAACATGGGGTGAAATTGAAATTCCTTTAACTCCTATTACACGAGTGACACCTTCCTACCTATTTGCTCAATGGCCCCATGTACAACTTGGCGAAATTGTCATCTTGCAAACTGTAGAACTGGAAACGCAAGACGAAAAATAATAGCTGTTCTGGATCATAGGTTTGGTCTCAAGATCTTTCCATTCCTGGTTTTGTAATGAAAAATCAATAGCAAATCTAGTTGTGTTGGCAAATACGCAAGTTTGAAAAGATGACAATGGAACACTGAAAACACTGAAAGTGCTGGAGTCTAATGGCCTCAGACCTAAATACGAATTTATTACCTTTAGTGTTTGAGAATATTTATCCCTGGGTTTCCCTATGGTTTTATGTTTGGATACAAAGCATTTTTGTGCATCTTTTAAACCTGGTATCAGTACCCATATGCTAATTGACTGGTTATATCCATTTTTCACCTTCTGATGTAAAGCAATTTTCCTGGCCATTCCCAGCCTGAAGCATTAGGTTTTTGTTGTGTGTCACATTTCACTGATACTGAGACCGAATTCTCAGGAGGCCCATCATGGAAGCAAAATACAGTTGAGCAATATGTGATTCGTCTGATTCAATCAAGCCGGATGCCTTCTCATCTGTCACACAAGCCACTCTTGAGCTTCTTGGCTCAAGAAATTATTATGAAAATGGTTTCACATTTGCTGCCAGTGGCAGTGTTCCCTGCTTCCAACTTTGGGAAGGATATTTACAGTGTTTCTATCAGTTTGAGTCATATCGGAGCACAATTAAACTACCTCCACATCTAACTTATACTGTGAACCAATTCATTTATAGCGTGCAGGTCATGCAATGCTGGCTCTGATGTGGCCTGGTTATTTAGGGCTTTGGCAGCCTTAATAGCTTTGAATTGCCTAATGGAAAATACATTTTGGAAACAGGAAATAGTAGACACTCTGCAAGTAATTCCCACTGTGGTGTGGGATTTCATACTGAAAGGAAAAAAAAAGTTATTGGTGTCCATTCAGGAGATGCATAGAGAATATTTTTTTAAGATGGTTCATCAGCTTGAAGGAGAAAATAACACTTACTGAGAGCGCTCTTCCAATTCTCATAATCTAGTGAAACAAGCTTTAGTATCCCAGCTTTACAAATGAGGAAATAGGGGCAAAAAGGGTGATTGCATGAAAAAGGAGTAAACCACTTGGGCGGATCTCACTCTGTCCTTTTCTACTCCCTTCACTACACAAAACTTGAATTCTATTGAGTTTAATTTCAAGGAAATAGTACAACGTGATTGGGATGCTGTGGTCTCAGGACAGAACAGGGCTGTGAAGGGATCAGGGTCTTTCCTACCTTGGACCTGCTTGGCCTTTCTTTATCTATCTCAGGCTTCATCTATCAGTCTGTAAAAATAGGGACAGTGTCTCCAAGTTCACAGGTTGTCCAGAGAATAGTACTGTGATGAGACAGAAGTTACTAACACAGTCAGGTCCATAGGGCTCTGAGCTTCCCCTTCCCAGCCGCCAAAGAGAGTCTGGTAATCACCAGCCTCGTGTTTCCCCTTTCTCCATCCTTGTAAATTGGGACAAATTATTTTTCTGCTTGGGAGAGTGGTTAAGCCAGTCCAAATAATTAAGGTCAAAGAAAAAAAGCAGATTTGGAGGGGAGGAGGCATTTTTCAGGGTCATAAGCAGTGGGGCTGGCTTTTCCATGGGTGTTAGGGGACTACAGGGGCTGGAGGTTTTGAGCAGTGTTGTGGGGATGATATATTTAAAACTTTTGAAGTATCTATTTGGGATAGTAGCAATGAGTTCCTGTTTTTTAAAGTGAAAGGCTATGCTCTGCATTAAACCATGTAGGACTTTGGATGAGTGAGAAAATATAATTGCAAATAATAATCATTAATAACAGTATGTCAACACTTGAGGAGACCCCGTGCTTCATGCTTCATGTGTGTTCTATCATTTTACCCACATCCAACCCCAGGCAGCCCACCATGTATGTTCTCAGTACCTGCTGGTTCCATGCCTGCTGATTTGTTTCTAGGTCACAATGCAGGACCTCTCTGTTCTTTCTGGCTCTTCCTGCTAAAAGGATATAGTGGCCCGAGGTGAGCACAGGTGACTTGTTGCTTTCTAGAGGTAAAGTAAACACAACTTGGGGACAGCCCTGTAAACAGTACAGTGACCAAGGCCTAAACCTCTTTCCCAGTAGTCACAAAGTGTGATTGAAACATCATGAGGGAAATATATAAGCACCTGCAAATCATGTGCTCGACATCCCATATACATAATACTAAATTGGGGATGCCAGCCCTAGTAGACAGGTTTGTATCCTGGGCAGCTGGCATCGCCCACAACATAGAGTGACAATGATGGCTGGAAACAGACTTGGAAAAAATTGATGAAAACCACTCAGGATCCCAGCCTGGAGCCCAGAGAACTTGGAAAAGAAGATAGACCTGAGATTGCACCTGGGAAATCTATGTTACTAATGAAAAAGGTCTGTGTTTCTAAATATATTTAGGGACAGACATGCCATGCTGTTGTATTCTAGACAGGCTGGTGCGGTCCAGAGTCGAGCATAAAGCTTCTGGAGTCACCTGCCTGGATTCACATCTGGGCTGTAGCACTTACAGGTCGTCGTGTGTCTTTCCTCTCTCTAGTTCTGTTTCCATGATTGTAAAGTGGCGTCAATAACTTCCCTGTCTTTATAGGTCATTTGAGGATCCAGGAGAACACCCTAGGTCGATTGCTTCTGAGATTGCCTACTATATGGTTAAAGCTTAATAAATGTCAGCTCCGAGGATATTTATGTGACTTTCTCCAGTTTTTATTAATTTTTCAGGCTGTACCATATTAAAGTGACTTTAAATTCGTAGAATTATATTAGCGTTTCCTAAATACATCTGTCATCTCGTGCCTCACAACAGCCCTGAGAAGCAGCTGGGTAATAAGGTGAGGAAACAGACACAGGCAAGTTTCTTACCTTCTGTGCCCCAGCTGGTAAGCGGCAAAGCCAAGAATCCAACTGAGTCACAGCCCAGGCTTTTCCACCTCTGCTGCATTCATTTCTAAAACAACCTCCCCTTGTTGGCTGCTGGGTCTTGTGAGGGTACAGACCCGTGCAAGGTGAACATCCTTACAGGAAGATATAGGTGAACCTGGTGTGGGTGGATGAGAATCTGGCACTCCGAGTCTTTGTGCTTGTACTCTTGGGGATTGTAGGATGGGAAGACACTGGCCAGGAGCCTCTTTCTTTTCTTTTCTTTTCTTTTTTTTTTTTTTGAGACAGGGTCTTGCTTTGTAGTTCAGGCTGGCCCTGAGCTCACTATGTAGCCCAGGCAAGCCTCGAACTCAACAATCCTCCTGTCTCTGCCTCCCGAGTGCTGGGATTATAGGCATGAGCCACCACGCCCAGCACTGTGTATGTGATATTGATTGCTGGTGGGCGTGAGTCACCACGCCCAGCATTGTATGTGGTTACCAGGGATTGAACTCAGGACCTTGTGCTTGCGAGGCAGGCGCCGGAACCACTGAGCTAAATCTCTGGCCCAGGAGCCTCTTTATTTAACCTTAACGGTGTTCCAGTAGAGGGGCTGTTGGCCCAGCCTGGCAGGCTTCACAAGGGTATGAGGGGAGGTTTTGCATAGCTAATGGTTCTACTGGAGAGCTCACAAATAATGAGCCATGCAGTGTTGCCTCTCAGTTCCTGTGCTGCACAGTCATGGGCTGGGGATGGGGTGGCCTCTGTGTTCTCTTGTCCAGCTGCTGACTCTTCCTGCCTTTGCTCCTTGTAAAATATTTGGTCTTGAGCATCATACACTGACTTGTGTTCACATCCACATGTTCTCAACTATCCTACAGTGGAAGAAATGACGCCTTTCTCACGGGGTTTTGGTGAGGACTCCATGGGTGAATGTCTGCAGAACGCTTACAGCTGTACCCTGCCATGTGAGTGCTGTAGAAAGCCAGGTGAACTGTCCCTTTTTCCTTTTTTTAACTCTTTTCCTCTTTAGTGACAAGCCTTGACTTGGCTGTCACAGAGCAGGGGGAACTCAGCCTTTGCCAGTTACACCTGAGAAGTATGGTTTTGCCTTCAGTGGTGACGGTGACTTGATCATGGATCTTCTCCTAAACTAGGTCTCAGAAGCAAGCCATCTTTGCAGAGCTGAAGACACAGGGACACTTTGAAACACAATAGCTGCTGGGGAGGCCACTGTCTACCAAATGCACAGTGCTGCCGTCCCCTCTCCTTCAATCCCAGTGGGATACTTCATCACTGCAAAGAGTGGAATCATTTTTATCTCAGAGTCATGATAGTGAAAGCCATGTGCCAGACTATGTGATCTAATCAGTCATTTCCTGTAAAAGTCTGACTGTTTCTTGCCTGGACACTCTTGGCTGGGGGACTCACTACTTAAAAGGAAGACAGCCCTTTTGGGAGAAGAATGGATTTCTTAGACGGAGATGCAATTTAATTGGCTGTTTCCTACCTTCTACTCATATGCTTTTTTTTCTTTATTCTGAATCTAAGCAGAAATAAATGTACAAACTTCATTTTCCCCAATAATGCTTGAATAATTCATTCTTACCAAGCACCGAGGCAAATACTATGCTATGCACAGCCAACATGATAGCAGATGAAAAGATACTACTCCCATCAGTCCTCTGCATTATGCACAACACATAAACAGGCAAAAGTATCACTGAACATAGGAAGATTGTTGTATAGAACACTCAGGATGCTATGATCATAGCAGCTGGTCTTTGTTGTAGCTGGAATTATCCCATTTTAGGAGGAAGTGCTTTCAGTATTCTTGATGCAAAGGAGAAAACCAGTCAAGTACAGGGCAGGGGGATTAAATTTCATGCTGATGAATCTGCTTGTACATGTGTATTAAGTGGGACAAAGGACAAAATATGGGGTGTGGAGCTTATAAAGGTTGGCACAAACATGCTGGGTTTGGGACTTCATTGGGAAGGCAGGGACTCCATGAGAGGGCTTTTTGACAAGTCTGGCTGTTGATGGAGCCTGACTTTGGCAGAGTAGAGAAGTGACTTAAGGTTAGAAGTAGAGAGATTGGTTGGAAGGCTAGTTGTGATTATTCAAGTGAGCAGGTGAGGACTGCGAAGTACAAGAGGTTGGGGAAGGATCTGGGATAATTTCTGATGGCAGATCTATGATGCATGGTGATGTGTTGCATGAGGGAATGAGAGGAAAGAGGAGCCATTTCGGGTGGCTACTGAGTATCTACGCCAGCCGAGGGAGAAGATGGTATCTCAGTGTGCTGCCCTCCTGTTCCTCCACAGCCTTGCTTCGCAGGCTGAATTACTTGTAGGAGAGAGCCCCTCCCCAGCCCACAGTATAGATGCATGAAGGTTTTTAAGTTTCATTCAGCCAGCGACATACAACTGTCTGCTAGTGTGCAGTCCACTGTGCTTCTGGCTGGATATCACTAATAATATTCAGAATAGAATTTAACTGATATTAGTACCAAATGTTTAGCAAGCTAGTGCTTAAAGCTTTGTGGTTGTGATAATATTCAATGCCTCCTCTCAAAACAAAAGTTGGGAGCAATTATTTTTACTTTCTAGAGAAGAAAACCAAAGCTTGAGTTGGTTGAGTACCAGCTCAGGAAAATAAAACAAATGCATAATATAAGATTTAAATCCAAATCTAGTCAAATCCAAGGTCTATGGTTTTTCATCCTCGCCAGGTTTATTTTGCAGCAGATTTCAGTAGACTTTTACTTCCTCCTCCCTCTCCAAGTGGCAGACATCATTAATCCGCATGACTGAAGAGGGATTTTCTACAACGTCCTTCCAATCAGCCTGATTAATTTATGAAGAAGAGACAGTTATGCAAGAGTGACATTGCTTCTGATCTAAGTAGTTTCTTGTTTACACATGCAATGTGTGAAAGCATCCTATAAATCAAAAAGTTGTAAGCCAGGGAAGAGTAAATAACTTCTGTTGATGACTTGGTAAGATACTTTAAATTCATTTACACAGCATCATATGCAAAGTTCTTAAGGATTGGAGAGAGAAAATGATTTTCTCATTTAGCTAAAGTGTGCATTACCCTTTCAGGTAAACATGGTAATGCCATCATAAAGGGAAAAATGTGTAAATAGTAACGACAAGGAAATCACATACTGAGCGTCAGTAATGCAGTGTGGCTCTCCAGGGGCTTCTCCAGGGAGTGGGAGTGAACAGTGAAATGCTTAGGCCCAGAATAAGTTCATCGCCCCTTGACTTGATGAGGTGAGGTTCCTGCCCTGTGCCTTGCCTCCTTGATTTTGGGAGATATTCTCATCACAGGTGGATAGTGGGAGTAAAGATCCCCTGAACTTCATCAGTGAAGGTATCAGATCAGGCATCACTTTCCCTCTGCTGATGAGCCTGAATCATCGTCATCACGGAGCATACCCAATCATCCATCCTGTGACTGTGGTAGGAAAATGATCCAAGCTCGATGGCCGTGTCCGTGGTGTCAGCTGCTACATCAAGAGTTTTGCCAGACAGACTGGCATCAGTTATTTGGTAAACCAAGGTAACCATTAGCTTAAATGAAGTTTCTTTAAGAGTAATGTACTAATAAAGCATAAAATGGCTTGAAAAAAGCTTAATTATCATCATTTCTTAGAATAACTCAAACCTTGGCTCAGAAGGTTGACTTTCACCTTTGTGCAAAAAGCAATCAACATTTAATTAGTTGAGTACTTTGATTTGTTGATTAGAGCACATCAAGGACGTGAATATGTATGATGTTCTTAAAGCGACATACTCAGATCTGTGATAGCTTTCCTAAAGCTGCATGTCCAGTAAAGTTGAAAAGGCTCACGATGAATATGGATGTTAGTGATTATTTATAGGAGAACTCTTCTGTTCCCATCCTTAGCCTTTACAAAGTTATTTTTGAGTTTACTGTGACCTGATTTTTAATTCCAGGAAAAGAATGCTTTGCTGTTATTTTCCTTTTCAAAATCGGAGTAACTCAAATAAAGGAGACATTTCAGCCTGTGAGCATCGAACTAATTCATTTACAAATTGATAGAATGATTTTTGAGCTCAAATAAAGCTTCTAAGTGCTATTCAACACAATTTTTTTAACTTATTGGCTCTCCTGTAGGCATTTATGTATGCTAGGCACCACGAGAAATTGATGTGTCATGTGCATTTGTGTATGTGTATTCTTGTGTACATCTATTTCAGGATACATAAAATCTGGTCTTGAGTGAACTTGAATACTAGTTTAACCTGGGCATTTGTCTCACTTCTCTGGTTTGTCACATTGCATGGAGCCTTCTGGGTTTCTCTTTATTTCTAATAGGAGAACAGTTTTAAAAATACACTCCTATGAACTGTGCTTGTATATTCACATGGTAAATGTTTTGTCCAGATTATGAAAACAATAGACAAACCATCCCTTCTGTCTTGTAGTTTTGCCTTTTTTCCTTACTAGTACTTGCTTTTCTTATGTTAAGATTGGAAGTCATGAGAATTTGCTGTTGCTATCAGAGTCTTGTTTGTCATTAGAGATCAAGTCATAAAAACAGGATTATATGCAAATTATTGCATCAGTGACACAAAGCACATATTGTCCTCACATGATTGGCAGGATTTGTCCTTCCAATCCTCAAATATCTCTGTGCAGCAATGTGCTCAAGTATACCCTGTCAGGGTCCCAGTCCACATCTGGGCCTCCACTGGGGTTGGGGTTGTATGGCCTGCAGTGTCGTGCTTTCAGTCAATATGTGTCCTCTGCACAGCTTCCACCATCACCATGGAATGGAGCTGGCTATATTTTCAAGAATATCCTTTGGAGCTGAGGGAGGCAAATGCGATGAGAATGATTAAGAAGAGACAGGGCCAGAGATTTAGTTTAGTGGTTCTGGGGCCTGCCTCGCAAGGTCCTGAGCTCGATCCCAGTAACCACATACAATATTGGGCATGGTGACTCATGCCCATCAGCCATCAATGCCATATACCACAGTGCCAGGCATGGTGGCTCACGCCTATAATCTCAGCACTCAGGAGGCAGAGACAGGAGGATTGCTGAGTTTGAGGCCAGTCTGGGCTACATAGTGAGCTCAGGGCCAGCCTGAACTACAAAGCGAGACCCTGTCTCAAAAAAAAAAAAAAAAAAAAAAAGAGAGACAGTGTGCACCATTTATTGTAGTGAATCCAAACTGGGATTAAGTGGCCTCTCCCAGTGAGGTACAAATAATTATTTGGCTACTCTCCTTTTTTCTAAGGGAAGGTTTATACTGCCTTCCTTGTTCAAATGAAGTGTGCACATGAGATATTTTCAAAAGTTAACATTGAAATTGGCACAAGAGCCTGGCTTAAGTTCCAAATATGGCATCTCTGGGACTTAGTTAATAAGGTTCTGTTTATATTAGCAGAGAGAATATTAAAAATTTCCCCCAAACAGCTTGAAATGTTACAGCGGCTTTGTTTCTCAGGCATAACAGGAATGAAGCTCATTATTAATTTAGAAACAGCTAGGTATAACAGTCCTTCTCCCCCTTTAGAATTTAATGATGAAAATGGGCATTTGTGCAATTGACTGAGTGCTCTTTGGGGGATGCTTATTAAAATCCTAATATCATTTCAGAATTTTGTAGCAGATTCATTATCAGCGATGATCTTATTAGGACTGTTTTGTTTTGTAATCACATTCCGTTCGTGGGGCCCCGTGTTATACACCGTGGTCCTCTACTGTTCTCACCCTTCTAGTCTCTTTGGTTGAGATGAAGTAATTTTTCTTGTCCCCCAGTCAGAACCTTCCATTCTTTCTCACTCAGCATTAGTCATTGTCTTCTTGATGCCTTTTTCTCCCTCCCGGCTAACTCAACAGAGCTCTTGCTTTGAGTTTTAAGTTACATTCTTCCTCCCACTGATGACTCTGTTGGGGCTGTGGCAGCAAAAGCATTTCTGTAGCGGAGGGTTTAGCATCTATTTTGGGGCATGTTAAAGGTCCCAGGGTTGATGGTTGAGTATATTGGTCTGAATATCAGGCTCAGTTGAACCTGTAAACATCTGAGAATTCAGTAGTCTATAGCTTGTGCATAGGACTGTGTTGTTGGACATGATCACCTTGGGTATGAGTTTGGGCAGAAAAGCAGAGGACTAATTACTGAGTCAACAGGAGCCTCTACATTCAGGAGTTGGGAAGATAAGGAGACAGCAGTAGAAGAGCTGGTTGCTGAAACATGGAAGAAAATTAGGATCATATGGGGTGTTGGAAGTTGACTAAAGAATGTGTTCAAGGAAGCAGCGAGGAATTGGGTTAATTAGCTGATGGATGAAGCCAGGCCAGGCCAGAGCTGATGTGGCTTCAGCAGTGGCCACAGGTAGCTGAAGACCATCCTTGATGTTGGTCAACACTTTGCTCAGCATACTGGCTCTGCGGTGCCTCTTGCAGTCCAGGAGTCTGTTTTCTAACCAGTGAGGGGCTTTAAAGAGCATATGCAAAGAACAAAAACTGTGACATGAAAGAGAATTTGAGGTGAGGAGGGTAATTGCTGACCTGAGTGGTCTTAGGATGGCAGAGACATGTGTCAGATAGACAGCCCATACTGGACTGTGGGAGCCTGGCTTTCATGTGCAGTCTGGTTCTGTGACAGGCCACTGTCAGCTACAGAGTCACAGTGGGACAGGGCCTGGTGATTCAAATTCTAAGGAAGAAGAGTTGTCTCCGTGTTTGAGCAGAAAGAAAGTAATGGCCGGAGCAGTGAACTAGAACTCAGTAGTAGGAGCCATTTGTGAGAGTTGTTGGGAAGCCTTTGGCATATGATCATCACAAAAGGAATTACTCTGCAGATGGTGCTGAAAAACTTTGCAAAATACTTTCTGGTAGGTAGTCATTCCATGCCAACCACCAAAATGCATTTCTACCACTGTGAGGACTCAGGGGAGTTGTATGCATAAAAAAGTGGACACACAAAACAGAAGGAAATATGGTTGAATTTTCATCTACCTGTACAAACAGCAGATCTCAAAATTAAAGTAGTTTGGCTACACTAAAATTAAAATATTACCTCTCGGATCTTTTGCAGATGGGAAGGGGACCATGAGATGGATAGAGAAGAGAAAGAAAGGGAATGAAAAATGTATTCTGATGTGTCATGTATGTGTACCAACTGCAAACATTGAATGTAATTATGTACCACAAAATTGTACTAATTAAAAAAGAAAACATCCGAAGCATAAAATGTTATCTGTCAGAAATCAAATAAAACATAAACAAATTAAGGAACACCACGTATGTCAAAGAAATGACTGCTGTAATACATAAAAACCAATTCTCTATAAATACAGACATTAGCAAAAACATTTATAGAAGAAATGTAGGCAATTAATATGAAAAAGTGTTCAACTTTATTGGCATTCTTAGAAATATAAAATGAAACAAGGTACATCTGTGTACTAGTAGCCAACATTTTATAATTAGATGTTGTTTACTTTCCTTTTTCCCTAATAACTGTTTATTCAGCCTCTCCATGTGGCAAGTACTCTGTGCTACCATATAATGGAATATTACAGAAAACTTTATTTAATATTTTAATAATAATTATGGTATTAAAGGATCAAGAGTATGAGTTTGTTTTGGATGATCCCAATTTAGTAAAAAAAATAGATATAAATTGAGTAAAAGCACTCTAAAATGTTTGTGGGTCATAGAATTACAGATTATTTTACCTTTTTCACTTTTGTATACCTTTCTTCACATTTGCACTGAGCATGGTGCTTGTAATAATGGTTACCGAGTCCATATATGGTGTCAGGAGCTTTATCAAAAATACATGATACAGATTATTTGAGTTAATTTTTATAACTAGGCTATAGCTTGGGAAGTATAATCATCCCCATTTTAAGGATATAAAAGATGAACTCAGGGGTCCAGAGATTTAGCTCAGTGGTTCCGGTGCCTGCCTTGCAAATGCAAGGCCCTGAGTTCGATCCCCAGTAACCACATACAATGCTGGGCGTGGTAACTCATGCCCACCAGCCATCAATACCACATACCACAGTGCCAGGGCTCATGCCTGTAATCCCAGCACTCAGGGGCAGAGACAGGAGGATTGCTGAGTTCGCGGCTTGCCTGGGCTACACAATGAGCTCAGGGCCAGCCTGAATTACAAAGCAAGACCCTATCTTAAAAAAAAAAAAAAAGATGAACTCAGGGAGATAAATAACTTGCTAGGGTCAAACAGCTACTAAAAAGTGCAGCTGGATTTGAATCCATTCGATGCTTCTTATCTCCGAGTCTGTATTACTTGTCGGTGAAAATTTATTACTGTTACTATCACAAAGAAAAGAACTTTAAGAAACTTTAAAGGAATATTTTGTATTCCCAAATTTAGCTTTCAGCCATTCTGTTTTTATAGTGAAGTGGTACGAAGCAGTATTCAGAACAGAAAGTAGATTTTGAATATCTGCAGCAGCCATACCACACACGGTATCTTATTTAATCCTTACAGCAGCTGAGAAATGTAAATGCTATGATTTCTCCTGATCTCACGTGTGAGGAAACTTACCCAGAGCCTCACAGCAACTTGTCTGCAGTCACACAGCCTGTGGGCAGTAGGACCGCGGTGCCCGCTGCTCTCATTTCTCCCATGGAGCTCCCGCTTTCTGTGTTCCGAGGTGATGTCTGATCAAGCAGACACCGGCAGCTTATATAGGACAGTCACTCTGTGATACAGCAGGACTTTGGAGTCACTGCAAATACAAAGCCCACACGAGGTTCTGATCATTGAATTGGGAGATCCATGTCTACCTAGGTTCTGTTGACTCTGAATCAGTGACCTCCCACCTTGCTCAAAGGCCAAAAGGTCTGGATGGGCTTGTTAAGATTGTGCTGACATTAGCATCTGGAGGTTGTCCTGTTTATTCTTCTCGGGTCAAAGCGGGAACATCAGTCACTCTAGTTGACGGGATTCCTTCAACTATACTGTGGTCACTATGCAGTTTTCATTGCTGGATGTCAATTTTCTTGAAGGTACCATAGATGTGAGTCATCATAGGGACTAAAGTGGCCAGAGAAGACCCCTGGATGATAAGACTATACCTCAACAAATACTCACTAAAGTCATAATCTCTGCCAGGCATCCTGCTGACCACAGACCACAGTACCAAGCACAGTTCTTGTCCTCCTGGAGCATTCAGTTTAGGTACAGATGTGTTAATCAAAGGACCATGTGTATACAGATGAGCTCTGAACTGCACTGTTTCAAATGATACTCTATGGTCTTACAGGGGATGCACAGAATTCTGCAATTCGAGTCTAATACCTGCCTACCTGGCCTGGACAAACCTGCATGGCCATCTCTGGAGGAAAATTAATTTGGGTAATAGCCAGTGAATCTTGTCCTTGTGACTATCTTTTTTCCTAATTCGGGGACAGTGACCCTGACTTGGCTGAGTCAACTGCCTTTTAGTGGACAGTTTGCATGTGACTGAGCTGGAGCTGTGGTCTGTCCCTATGGACTTGAGCTCCAGGCAGATCTGACTCAGTGTCCTGCCTGGGTGTCATCCTTTGTCTACTGCTTAGTCCCACGTTGTCTTTTGCCTGGTCAGAGTGATTGTGTTGTTGGTTGGGTTTCAGGGCTAGTTTCGATCTTAACAAATACATTATTAACACCAGGTAATATCACAGCCCTGCAAAAGGACTGTTTTACATGCACAAATGGTCACTTTGCAGGTTTCTTGTAATTTGTCACTCTGCATGTATCAAGGCGAGCTGGCAGGGGAGTGCTTGAGTCTTCCTTGCAACCCAGACCTTGAAATGACCAGGAATCCTTGAAAGTGGAAAAAATGAATGGAGAGGGTTTTGGAAACTTGTGCATATCTGGGGGGGGCAGTCCTGTGCTTTTGAGATAGGGGCATTGAACGGATGGGCTGTGGCTCTTTATTTACTTGGGCCTGAAAGAGTCCTTTTACACGGCTAGGAGGACAAGAAAACAAAAGAAGTGGTGAATAACCGCTTTGGTAGCACATGTAGCAGATTTGTACCTGGCTGTTCTGTTTCCTTCTTGGCTTGTTAGATAGGAAAGGAAGCTGAGTGCAATTAGGGAGAGCTTGTGGCTGCTCCCATTGTATTTAACCCAAAGCCTGGTGAGATCTATAGGGTTCTCTGTGATGCTGTGCCTGGGGGCAGCACCCTTATTCAAGGAGTTTGGGAAAGAGCTGTCAGCCTGAGAGATGGCACTTGTGAAGATCAGGTGTGATCTTTTGCTGACACTCAGTTCTCTTCGAGGCATGGTGAGGATAGCGGTGAGGGAGGAGCCACGGGATGAAAACTACTCTGCTGGAAAGGGATCACAAAGGACCCAGGTTAGAGAGTGGAAGGAGTGGAGGTTTTGAGAGGTACAAGGTAAAGGAGGAAGACACGGCCCTCTTCACTCAGTAATAAAGGGCAGGGCTGGCACACAGCTCTGTAAGTGTCCAGCACTGGGCACCATGCAGCTGAGTCTGAAGAAAATAAAGGCCAGTGCCCTCGCCTGTCCCTCTGTGCTCGGCCTTCTGCGCTCTACACCTGTCGTGCTCTGTAGAGTTGCTGCAGATCCATGAACAGGCCACACATGCTGTCATTCCCAGGCCCTGGTGAAACTACTTCCGGTGCTGGGTGTGCTCTAGCATGGCCTTCCTCTAGACTGGTGGTGGTGGTGGCAGCAGCCCTATGGCTAGGTGCTGCAGTGGGCTGCTTATAATTGTTGCAAGCTCTAAAAGGTTCACTGTCACCGCTCTAGACAGCCGATCAATACTTCACACCTCATTAGCAAATGTCAGTGATGAAGGCCCTGATGCTGTTGCTTTCCTTAATGTGAGGAAAAAGGACTGTTGAGTCAGAAGCATGAGGGAAGGAAAGCTATGCTCAGCCTCTGCTTTCCCATCTGTGCTACTCTGAAACAGGGCCATGGTGTATCAGGTGAATGGATGAGGCAAAATTCTGAACAGCCCTTCAGTGTAAATGAGCAACTAAATCCTTCCTCATTTTTCGAGAAGAGCGAAGTGGGTAAGAATGCTGTTCAGAGGCCTGAGGGCCACTGGAGGGGCAGACAGCAGAGCCACGGCCCTTCTGGGGACTGGAGTGGCTGCTAGGTTATCTGCACAGTTGCACTGTCATCTCTCACCTGCTCTAATTTCCACACTATTAAATCTGCCTTTCCTAACATATCCTTAAAGGGAAATAAATTACGCAGGCCCTGTACCTATGGCCCTCTGTATTATTACTGCTAATGTAACTTCTCAGGGGCAGCAAGGCACTGTTCATATTTCCTAGTCATTTGCACCCCCAAAGCTATATTGAGCTATCAAGTATTCATGGACGCCATCCGGGCCTTCCATTTTTCTCTGCTGGTTGTACCCAAAGGTTTGAGGGCAGAATTAAGCATTGGCTGCGTTACTATTTGGGCTTCATCTCTGTCCTTTCCGTCCCTTCTCTAGTTGGGTTATTTCTTCAAAGGCAGGCACCAGGCATAACTTACAAAAGAGTTCTCATGATAGTCTGTGCTAACAGCCCATTATGGGCCTTGAGAGATGTCTGTATCTCACTTCATTTGGTAGAGAATGGTGCTGGGGGTGGTTGGTTCTGCATGGCTAGATGTTTCTTCCCCACTGCTTTCTCTCTCCTCTGGATCCTCCACCAGCTAGTTACTATAATAAGAAACCTAGATGTTAGAGTACCACCTCCCCTTCCATCAAAGTCCACCTCTTCTTGGTGTTCCGTTAACACTCAAGGACTTGGGGCTAAAGTCTGTCCACTTCTCTTTTCTCCACTGCCACCATCTCCTGCCTGGACCATTGCTCCTAATCTGTTTGCCTATTTCTAGGCTTGCCCCCTCCCTTCCCATCCACTCACCACGTTCAACCATTTGTTCTTTACAACTCAGCTATTTAAAAATGTCTCTGTTGGGCCAGAGGGTTAGCTCAGTGGTTCTGGCGCCTGCCTTGCAAGCGCAAGGTCCTGAGTTCGATCCCCAGTAACCACATATAATGCTGGGTGTGGAGACATGCCCGCCAACAATCAATACCACATACCACAATGCCGGATGTGGTGGCTCACGCCTGTCATCCCAGCACTCGGGAGGCAGAGACAGGAGGATTGCTGAGTTCGCGGCAGCTTGCCTGGGCACCATAGTGAGCTCAGGGCCAGCCTGAACTACAAAGCGAGACCCTGTCTCAAAAGAAAAAAAATTTTTTTTCTCTGTCTACCTGTCCTCTTTACCATGCACATATCAATGCTACAGTTTTACTTAAAGAAACAAAACATTATAGATTTATTAATGAAAACCTCAATATGACTTTCCCAGGTATCATTCCCATCCTTCCTTCCCAGACATAATCAGAGTCCTGAATATGATATTTGCCATGCCAGGTATGCCTGCCAATGAGCTTAGATACTGTTGTTTTTAATACTCCTACAGACTGTATTGCATTGTATTTCATTCCTCAATATATTTTCAAGGTTTATCCATGTTGATTCCCATATTGCTGCTACTTCTGTATTGAGCTCTCTTTTCAAAATACAATTCAGATCCTGTTTCTCCCTTGCTGAGAGCCCTTCTGCGGTCATATTAGGACCCTGCACAGCCTTGTTTTCTGTGTCCATGCTGGTGGTTGCACAGCGCAGGGCAAGAAGATTTCAGGAGAGGAGGGAGCCAGCCTGGGACAAGAAGGAACCCTCTGAGCTCAGGCTGTGGCCAGCCTTCCATATTTATGTCTGCTTGTGGCTGTTCATGACTAGTGAGGAACAATAATAGACCTGGGTTCAGATCTAGAGCTAACATGGTCATTGTTGCCAGGTTTTCCTCGCATCTGGCTTTCCTGTGTCTCTCTCCTTGTGGTCTTTTTATGTGGTGCACAGCCTTAGAGAGGGGTCTCACTGCTGTGTTTTTCCTACTAGGTTTTGGTCACCCCTTTCATATTTCTTTTATATTAGGACAGGTGGTGAGTTTGTGGGACTGTTGCATACAGGTATTAGGGATTTTCTCCTAGCAGGCTCCTCAATTTTAAGACTGATCAGTTATGGATACTGTTTTCCCCAAACAACTCCTTGCTCCTCTGTGTCTCCAGCAACCTTGTTCAGAGGCAGTGAGGTTGGCAGTGGTGTGTGTGAACAACCAGCTCCAGTCTGTTCCCCAATAGACCATGGATGCCGTCTGAGTCTTGGGAGTGTTGGATTCACTTGTTGACATTACAAGTCACATTTTAAGGCCTTTGAAAAGAAGCTTGTGATTGATTCAAAGGTCTTGAATCACTAGATAAAATGTAGTGTGTTTCAAACAAATGTATGTATGTTTTAAATCTAAGTGTGTCAGACTTCTCAGCATAATCTCAAAGTACATGTCATGTCCTTGGATCCTCTCTGAGAACGCTCGCACTTTCTTTCTCTCTCTCTGTCTGTCTTTCTTTTTTCCCTTCCTCCCTTCCTTCCTGAAGCCAGTAAGTGTGAAATTCTGTTTACTTAGCAAGGAATGTGAAAAATGAAAATGAAAGGGAAATTAGATATTAATTGAGGACTTCCTCTGTGGTTTGAAGCTACTTACTAACTTATATTTTTGTCAGAAAACCCATTTGTGAGGCTGTGCTGTTGTATATTTTCTGTTCTACAGAAGAGGAACACTTAAATACTTGCTGGAGATAAAATAGACAGGAGAGTTGGAGTCTGCCTTCCCGTGTCCCATAGGTCCTGTTACTCTGTAGCCTTCAGCCATGGGTATAGTCATGAACAGTGGCCTCATTGAAAGAAACATTTAAGTACAGTCAAGGTATGTAGGTGGCCCTGACCCACTATGGTTGGCATCTTTTTAAGAAGTGACAGCCAGGGGCCGGAGATTTAGCTCAGTGGTTCCGGTATCTGCCTGGCAAGCGCAAGTTCCTGACTTTGATCCCCAGTAACCACATACAATGCTGGGTGTGGTGACTCAGGCCCACCAGCAATCAATGCCGCATACCACAGTGCCTGGTGTGGTGGCTCACGCCTGTGATCCCAGCACTCAGGAGGCAGAGACAGGAGGATTGTTGAGTTTGAGGTTTGCCTGGGCTACGTACCTAGTGAGCTCAGGGCCAGCCTGAACTACAAAGCAAGACCCTGTCTCAAAAAAAAAAAAAAATGACAGCTAGGATACAGGCACAGAGAAATGACCAGGTGAATGTGTAGGTGGTCATCTAGAAGCTGAGAGAGGTCTCCAATGAAAACAATCCTGTTGACATTTTGGACTGATTTCTAACTTCCAAAGCTGTAAGGCAGTACGTTATTGTTTAAGTTAAGAGAAAAGAAAATGGTTGTGAGGTATGTTAGGACCAAGGAGCAAGTGAGTTGCATACGGGTATAAGATCTGGTGAGGGAGGCCTGGTTGTGAGGGTACTGGATACTGAAGTGAGAATATAGCTGGGAAGCTGGCAGCTTGTACCCTTTCATGTCTTTGAACTTGTGTGTGCCACTGCTCCTGATAGGACTGTGTCTTCTTCTCTTTACAGCTGGGGTGTGGGGTGGGTGCTCATTCCAGGCATGTATCTGCTCCAAAGATGTCTGTATTAGGATTCTCTGGAAAAGTAGAATTGTGTGTGGGTGTGTGTTTATTAGATGTGTGCATATTTATTTGTTTATTAGATGGGCTCACAGACGCTGCACGGTTTCACAGTATCCCACTTCAAGTTGAAGGCTCACACAAGTCAGTAGCATGAATAGCCTAAGAAGCCACAAACCTCAAAACTAGAGCTGCTGGAAGCCCATGGCCCCCTGTGGGACCACTGGTGCAAGTCACAGAGCCTGAAGGCTGAAAACCTAGCTGTGATAGCCCAGAAGAGAAGCTTCTAGCTCTGTGAGGAAGAACCGGAGAGCTGCTCCTCCTACTTTCCTGTCCTATGCAAAGGCCCCTGCCACACCACTCAGTCTGCTTACCTGTGCCCCATCATCTCTGAAACAACCACACAGATGCGCACAGAAGGGTGCTGTGCACAGCATCTAGGCCTGCCTTCGTCTAGTCAGCTTGACACCCATCCCCGTTTCTGTGAACCGCACTCGATCTACACAAGCAGCCAATAGCAAGGTCATGTCTGCATGTAGCTTGATATGTGTTCTTTGCACAACCCAGAACATGCTAAGTCCTTCCCCAGAAGCAGAAGAAAATTCTTGAGTAGTACCTTTCTTCATATTCCATCATTTAAATACTACCATATAAATGTAACAATATTTTAATACTGATAGTGAATCTTATGTGATATATGAAAGTAAAAAGGGTAAAGATTCATATGTGTGTATATATGTATGAACACATATACATACACATTTTAACAAAATAGGAAGTATCCAGAGTTAAGTCTGTGTTACTGAGCACTCACTCATAAATAGTATATTGAGCTTTTTCTTTTATTGCCCACTTTGTGTCCCCTTCGCCTTCAGTGAGTATCACCATGGATTATAGCCCTTTCCCTAGTAGATGACCCACACCTTGATTCTTGCAGTGTCTGGGTATTAGTAATCCTTTTTAGACTTGTTCATTCTAGTTTCCCATTGACTTTAATCACAGGGCCTGCAATTCTGAAAGATGCCCCAAGACTTCCCCTCTCTCCTAGATTTACTCTTCCTTGTCTCTTGTGCGGGGTGGCCCATTTCCATTTGGAGTTGGGGACCACTCACTCAGCCAGTTCCAGGACTCCCTTCTCCACTGGTGGACTCAGAGGCATTGGCATCTCCAGATGGCCAGGTGCCGGTCTTACCTCTGCTTCTTCAGAATTGTGCCCCCTCGGTAGAAGCACCTCTTCCTCCCCCAGTGTGAAAAGTTATAAACCATCAATACACAAGACTGTGTGAACAGAAAATGAAAATCTTGCCAGTGTGCTCCTTGTGTAAGATGATGGTGCCAGTCAGCATTTCCATCCCTTGATTTCTGGACCCATGTATCCTGGCTATGGGAAAAAAACTATTATGCATTAGAGGTCAATTAATCTCATATACTGGTTCAGGAGGAGAATATGGCTCAGTAGGATAAAGTATTATCATGCAGTTCTTACTGCAAGTTCATCTTCAGAAGGCCATGCCACTGTTCTGTGAAGCCAGGTGCTTCACAGTGCTGGTGATGTGGTCCACTGCTACCATGAGGTGAGTTCCTTGTTCAGAGCCACTGCTGTGCTAGATACCCGGATGGTGCATCAAGCAGTTTCTAATTAGTCTACTGATAATAGTTTTCAAAGATGCATTAAATGGTGGGAACACAAATGCATATCCAGAGTAGGCGCATGCGCTGGTAGGGATGAAATGTTACCTCTTCCATGATGAACTGGTCCAGTGTAATCCACTTGTCTGGCCCAGCAAATGAGACTGTGTAAAGTAATAGTACAAGTCACATCCTCCTGAGCACCATGACTTCTGTCCTTTTGCTTTTGTCTTCTAGAACTAGAGAAATGTTATTATCTAGTCCAGCCTGGTCCAAGGCTTTGAGTATGTTTCCACGGAGTATAGTGGAATCTTTTCTAAGCAGTGCTGCTGCCAAGTGCTGTCCAAAATACGATTTGAGCAGGAGCAGTTCCATCTCGATTGTGGCTGTCCAGCCACTGTAGCAGTTCCAGCCTGAGGGGTCTTGGAAGAGAAGGACTGTGGATACAATTGTTCTGCCCTACTCACTACTTGTGTACAAATCTCAATATTATCTCCCCACAGACTCCTGTTGGTTGGTTGTAAAAGCAAAGTAGAGCAGAAAATAGGTACAGGAGGCTGCAGACCCTAGAGCTATCTCACCAAAGAAGCGACAGTTCAAGCCAAGTCAGCGAGGCCTTGTGCTTGTAGAGGCAGGGAATCTATGGGTGTTCAATAACCGCCTCAGCTCTGCAGTGCAGATAAATTTGGTCCTAGAGGGAATTTGCTTCCCTAGGCTGCCATCCCTCCTTTGGGCCCTTGAGAAGACTTCCTTTCTCATGACTTATCAGGAGGGAGCGCTGTATTTTGTTACCGCCTGTCTTACAGTAATACCACATTCATTTTGTTTTCAATTACTGGGATGTACTTTGAAAAGGCATTATCTAGCAGAGACACAGTGTGTATCTGCCCTGTGCAGGATCGCTCTGCAGTCCTGCGGGGCCTCCTCAGGTGCTGGCCCGGCTCACCTCTATTCGCTGCCCCTCAGCGAGGTGGCCTCCTCTGGGCCCCCGCGGCACCACAGCAGTCCGTGTCCTCATTACACACAAGTCCCCACCGAGTCAGCTTACTCCTTTGGAAGATTTTATTTATTTCTTTACTTTATTAAGATTTAGGAGGGCTCAGGGGCTCCGGATCGAAAAACAATTGTTACAGAGCTGTCAGGTATTCAAGCCATACGACTATGGCTAATTTGTCTGCTTCGGTTTCCTGAATTAAAAAGAGAAACACAAGAGAATTAAAATAATTGTTCAGATTCCTTCAGTGCTGGAGCCAAAGCCCCATGTGGGAAAACTTCAGGGTCCTGCTGCCACTCGCCAGCCACAGGTCTCTTTCTGACCGTGGCCAGGCATCTTCACGAGGCTGGATTGTCCCCCGAGGAGCCTCAGCCCTACAGCGGGTATGTTTGAAAGGGACAGTTTGGTGTGTTCCTAGGCCTCCTAGAATAAGAAATAAAGATATCCCTGGCCCCCAGGCCAAGAAGGGCAGTTTGTCTTGTTTCACTCTCTGTCTCTTCTCTCTCCCCACCACCTCCTGCCTGGGTTTCAGCCCTCCCTCCTCTGTTTGTCCTTCCTTCACTCACCCTGTGCCATGTGGCGTGTTGGGTGCAGAGACACACTCCAGTGGCGAGCGTGGTTCCTCTGTGAGAAGTGGGTAAGCGGTTTCCTGTGGCAGCGGGTGAAAGGCATCGGGGGGGGGGGGTGATGGAGAGGAATGAGGGGGAAAGGAGCCAGGCAGAAAATGTCTGAGGACAGGACCTGGGGGAACATCAACCCAAATGGCTCCCGAGGAGAAGGAGCTTGGGACCCCGGGGAAGTAAAGGAGGCCTTGAGGGTGTAGACTGAGAGGAGCAGATTGCAGGAGGTTGGAGAGAGGGCCCGGGGCCCGGGCAGAGTCTGAGCCCCATGAAGAAGCCAGTTGTCTGAGTGCTCTTGGCTCACAGCTTCGCCCTTGAGCTGTGTGTGCCGTGCTGCCCTGGTACTCTCCACAATGGCGTGGTAAAGGCAAGAGGCCCCTTCTGTACTTCCACTCGCTCGTGGACCCCGACAATGCCTAATTTTACATGAAACCTATCAGTGCTCCAGTCAGAATGACTGCTTCTCACCCTGCAGTTCCGACTGTTCTTTAGCTTGTCCCATAGCGAGGGACAAGGTCTGTGCTTGGTGGCAGGTGCCAGGCGCTAAGGGGGTGGCACGTCTGGGTTAGGAGGAACCTGTGTGCTGCTGGGAAAGAGGAGCATCCTGTGTCGGGCAATGGAGCGAACCCGCAAGAGTGGTACCACGTGCTCTCCCGCCTGCGCTGTCCTCCACTTCTTCTGACTTCCCTGGTTATGCCAATCTACCTACTCAGCGGCTCAGTTGGCTCATCTCCCGGACACAGCTGTAGGCCCTGGGGAGAGCGCCAAGCCCAGAGCTCCCTGCAGATCGCCTAGTATATATAATAAGAAGGAAAGGCAAAGTTGTGTTTTAGAACTGGCCAAATCTCTTCTTGTCCCAGGGACTCACCATCCTGCCAGTTGTCACTGAGGCCACAGCACGTGTTCATGGCTGTGCTGGTGGTGGTGACCAGACCAGGAGAGAAGTTGCCGTGGGTTATCTCCTGTGAGCTAGAACTCAGTCCCTCTCCCGAGCTGGGACATCAGCCCGGGCAGTCTGACTTGCCAGTGCCTCAGAGCCTAAGGACTGTGCTCACAGCTGCACGTTCATTAAGGACCCCCGACTGCAGGTCTTTGACTTCAAGTCTGAGCCTTTGCCTCAGCTTTCCCTCAGGTCACTTTAGGTCCTTCAGTTTTTTTTTTTTTTTGAGGTTTCTGATAACCCTACCAGTGGCTCTTGGACCCCAGTCAGATCGATACCAGAGAGTATGCAAGAGTATCCCCACATGGCACTAAAGTGGAGAGCCTTGGGTGCCATCAGGACTCCACTTTGTGGAGATGAGATCTCGGCCCCTGTGTTTTCTTTTGAAGGCCAGATGGAGAAGCAGTGACCCAGATACTGACACTGAATGGTGCTTTGTGGTGCACATGTTTCCCATGCCACCTGGAGGGACTTCTTCTGACTTTCATCTTTGTGAAACTGGGCCTTCCTCCTCCTCACACCTGATGGAAGTGCTGTCATGCCACACGAGGATTGTAGTACTTGCTCACTCCCCTGTCTAGTACTCAGCAAGGATAGGAACATTATTTTTGCTTATAGTGTCTGTCATGGAATAAGCATATCATCCGGGCTCCTGGAGTTAATGAACATCTGGACTGAAGTATGTAGCAAGTGTTGTATGTTTACTATTGAATTACCTGTTCTTTCTTGATAGAGATAATGGGAAGTCTTCATTGGTTTTTCTTGCTTGAATTGGATGCATTCATATAGAGAACATGGTTCAGGTGCCTCATGCCTAATATATACACTAGGAACTGTTGCTCAAATCCTGGGGCAGCTCTCTGTGACCCTACTTTCATTCTCCATTAAATCTCATGGCCATTGATGACATGAGTCTGAAGAGAGCTTGGCTAGAGTTGAGGGTGGATTGAAAGGGGAGGATATCTTGAGTTGGGGAGCTCAGCCTGGTAGTACCATGGCTGCCTGTCCAGGGACCCTTGACCAAGCCCCTGTGATAGACCAGCAACCCCCTATTGGTTAGAGGGATGGGCCTGTTCTTTCTCTGCACTCCCAGCTTTCAGTCTAGTGGAAAAGAGAAGGTCAGACAGAAGCGTTGACCAGAGGCTAGTTGGGAAGAAAAGATCTATTCAGACAAAAGTTTGGAAATACAAACTAGAACATGTGTGGTAAAATCAGTCCGTGGTTTCCAGCGAGAGAATCTGTGTGGTCTCTGATCATGAAGTAGTGATTGTCATAATACTTGGCATACGTGGAAAGTACACACTGACTGGTGCTCATCTGTGAGTTGAGATGTTGTCTAGAAAAAAGCTTTCCAGAGATGCAAGCATCTGATGTGGTTTTTAAGAACAAGCAAAGTTTAGCTAGGGGCACAGGAGCATTTCACAGGGAGTAAAGGTCTAGAAGTGCATGTGGTATGAAGGGGAAGCTGTGCACTACTGAGCTATACAGTGTTAGGTGGTGGGAGCCACAGATGGAGGGCCAGGAAATATGCATTTAACCCTTATTCTACAATTGATAGTGTCTGCTAAGTGATGTTAAGTGATCATTGGCACCACTGAGCCTGTGCTTTAGTATGATTCAGGTACAAAAGAGGTCCTGGTCATTGGCTGTGCCCTGATGGGGTTGGGATGTGTTTCCATGAGGCCCTCCCTTCACAACTCTTCGCAGATTCTTTTCCTTGCCTTTCCCTTAGCCACCAGTGGAGGTTTGGTGGTTGCCTGGGGACCTGGGCCACTAGGGGGATGTCAACTTCTTGGCCAGGTCCTGTCTGTCATGCCCTGTAGTCTCCTGGGGGATGAAAGGGAATCATCAAGCAAATCCTAATCAGATTTCCCAGACAGGCATCTGCCCAGCCCGATTTAGATTATCATACATTATCCTCAGCTCAGAGAACTTGTGATGGTGGCAGATTAGCTCCCGCTTTGCATTTGCCCTGGGAGTTTACACAGCAGTGAGCCAGTTCGTCAGCTAATGCTCCAGAGTTTCCAGCCTCCATGGGGACCGTGTTACCAGCGCTTTTTCATGTTTTATTCAAATACAGCAAAAGGGAAGTGCAGAGCTGATGGCATGCGGGAAATTTCTAGAATTGGGAAGTAAAGGGAGTAAAACCCCTCATCATCTTTTCCTGCTTTTTCACTCCCTGAGTACAGCCTGGAATTGCACTTTCTACACTTGATCTTGGCCCAAAGGCCGAGAAGCTGGAATTGCACTTTCTAGAGTGAATTTTGAGACAGCCTTGTTTGGTGAGCAGAACCATGATACCTTATGCATTGGTGATCCTAGTCTACCTGAGAACCATTGCTCATAAAATAAGTGCCCACAAAGAAGGTATTTTTGTGAGACTCCTCTCCTCAGAGACCTTAAGTGGCTTTCGCTGATGGTAGATCAAAGTCCAGGCTTACCACAGTGCTCATGGTCATTCTTGTTTTATTCTGGACTTGGACATCCTTAGGTATCCCCACACCATAGCCTCAATTTCCTCTCCTCCCATATTTGGTCTCCTGCTGCTGCTACCCAGAATACCTCCCTTCTATTGCTAGAAATCTATGTACCAAGAATTTAATGATGTATGCCCCAAGTACTCATTTGTCATCTCTTAAGCCTTTACATTTTTGCTAGTTGGCACCCTGGCCTCCCACCATACTTTGGGATTTGTTAGAGTTGTTTATGAGGTTGGCATGCTGGACTGAAAGACCCTTGAACTTATAGTTTTGAGGTCATCTTTCTTTCCCATATCTTCCCACTGCCCAGCCCAGGCCTCATGGGCATCCCATTGTAGATGACGCAGTTCCAAGGCAGACCTGCTGCACGACCCATTTGATCACACATTATTTCAGTTTTTCATTGTGACAACAGGAAATGAAGAGTTCATTCATGGCTCTGTTGTGTTTTAACATCATCCCAATTCCTGAACCCTGGGAGTTTCTATTTGGAGACTGTGTTCATCAGAAGAAAGGAGGAGGGAAGCTAGAAGAAGGGAAATGAGGCATCCTCGTAGCTCTGACCTAATATTACAAAATCAGTGGTTTCTCTGGTTTTCTTTCAGCCAGACAGGGAAGAAGGAGGTTACTCTTGGCCATGGCTACAAGTATTTACAGGGCAGCAGGTGGAACAGTGTTGGGCAGTGTCCCGGGGTAGTGATTGCACCCTTCGAATTTTGGTAGCAGAGTCTACAGAGTAAGACCAAGTGGTTTTAGGTTTAGAAAAGTATAGACTCCTTTATGTTCATTGTTCCTTCCTATCAAATTGAGACTAGCATTATGTAGCTGTGAGCCATTGAATATAAAAACAGGCAACTCAGGTAATATGCCTGTTGTTGAGTCTTATATTCTTTTTTTCTCACTTACACCACCCCAGTCATAACCCCCTTATTAAAACTAAGGGCACTCTTACAATCATTATTTGAGCTATTATGAAAGGTAATGTTAATTAATAATAGTAAATGTATTAGTCTGTGCTTAGGAAAGAAATTGATGTACAAATGTATGCCTCGCATTCGTATGTCTGTTTCTCTAATATATATGAGTTGACAAGACTGGCTTGCAGTGACCGCCCACTGAGTCAGGCGTGGAAGAGTGCACAGGGTCCATCTGCTCACCAGAACTTTGGAAGAGTCAGCGGAAGGCCTGGGGCCACTACTGGGTCCTCTGCAGAGCCATCTCGGAGGCTGAAAGGTCTGGATGGAAGGCTGAAGGGTGGATGACACAGGCTTGAAGAGTCCACACTGGAGGGCTGAATTCTGTGCTGGAAGCTAGGAAGACGATATCCACAGTGAAAGTGAAGACTAGAATTCCTCAAAAGAAAAGAGCAGAGTCTTCCTTCTTGTTTCCTTTCAGACCATTCTGCTGACACTTTGTAGTTCAGGCTGGCCCTGAGCTCACTATGTGGCCCAGGCAAGCCTCAAATGAAAATTTATTTATTTATTTATTTATTTATTTATTTATTTATTTATTTATTTATTTATTTATTTATTTATTTATTTTTGAGACAGGGTCTCACTTTGTAGTTCAGGCTGGCTCTGAGCTCACTGTGTAGCCCAGTCAAGCCTCGAACTCAGCAATCCTCCTGTCTCTGCTTCCCGAGTGCTGGGATTACAGGCATGAGCCACCAAGCCCGGCACTGTGGTATGTGGTATTGATTGCCGGTGGGCGTGAATTTCAGCATTGTAAGTGGTCACCGGGGATTGAACTCAGCACCTTGCACTTGTGAGGCAGGCGCCAGAACCACTGAGCTAACCCTCCGGCCCGAAAATTTATTTTTAATGTTGGAGAAAAAAATAGCCCCAGAGTGAAAGAGCCTGCATGGTCATGGAAATGCTCCACAGCCCATCATTCATTAGGCTTCGAGCTGGAAGTCACCATTCACTTCCTCACGAGTCATTAGCCTCTGATGACCTGCTTTCTGGAGCTAGGTCCCTGGGGACAGAGAAGGCACTTAGTCCTTTACCGAGGTCACACTGAGCTCCCGTCCTTTGCTAGGCCCAGGGCCAGTTGTCATGAAACAGAGAAGATCACAGAGCTCGTGGGCAAGAAGAGTAGGAAAAGCTGGTTAGCAGGCCTCGCCAGAGCTGGGTCCACAGTAGACTACATCTGAACAAAGCGGGTTCCTCGTTTCTCCTCCCCCTACCCAGGGCGCAGGACCGGGAGGAGGCGACCCTGGCTGTCATTCTTCAGACGATCATGAGCTGATTTGGCTTCTTAGACTTTTTCTCTCCCTCCCACCAAGGACTCACGCAAAGGGAATGGCAGCTTTTCAGGTAGTTTGGCCTGTGAGCCTCAGTCTCCTTCAGTGTACGGTGTGACTTTGGGTGCTTCCTACTGGGAAGCTCTCAGGATAAATTGGATCTAAACATGGTGGACTTGACATGCGTCAGACTTCGGCTCTCCACCCTGGAGAAGGTTCTGCTCACAGTTCTGTTCATGCGCCCACACTGGAGTTACTGAGGGTACCTTTCGCTTGTTCTGTGAGGCGTGCCATGTCTAGGGCATACAGAGGGCAATGGAGAAATTCCTTGTCCTCCTGGGACTCACAGTGGATCAGGATGGGACGTGGAAAATAAGCAAACCCGTGGATGAGGCGACATCACAATGGTTTCTTAGGAAGCGTCAGCCACGGCACCAAGGCAGGCAGGGTGAGAGCCTGAGTATAGCTGGCTGAGAATCGCGTCATGTGCTCCCTTCCGAGCTCTGGAGTGACATCCTGAAAGCAGCCTCCTTTGACCTCATGGGCGCTTGGCCCTGTCTCCCTCTGCTGGTCACAGGAGATGGCATGGGTACTTGTTGGGTTTCTTCTGTAGTCCCCACGAGGACAGCCTGGCTCTGTGGTCCCCTTCCACCCTCTGGCAGAAAACTCCTGTCACTCCTGCTCTGCGTTGCACATACCACTGACATTTCTTATGAGGCCTCTTTAAAGTGAATGCTTTAGGCTCTCTGTCCTCTTGCCTTTTAGCTTTAAGTCTAAGAGCATTTCTGCGGGAGAATTTTTTTAAAGAGAGTTAACATTAAAGAAGTTTTAAACTTGGTTATCTTGTGAGCTTTCCATTTGCCTTCTCCTTTCGAAAGCTTGATGTTTCCCCCAGCCAGTCCTCCTAGAGCCCTTTCCCAGAAGTCTGAGCCCCTTTCCTTCTTTCCTTGCCCACTTTCTTTCTTCTTCACCTCTTCCCCTTGACTCTCAGCTCCTCTGTGCTGTTTCCCTCCTGGTTTTCTTTCTCCCCCACTTTCTGCCCACGTAGGATCCCTCACCGAGCCACAGCCAAAGGCTGTTTTCTAAGTGAAGGAGCTTCTGGTCTCCAGCCCCCTTTGAAGATGCCTTTGATAGGCGGAGCACAGCCCCCAGCAGACCTAGACCACAGAGCACTTATTTGCCCACTGGCTGAAGTTGCCCTGATTTCAAAGAAAACTAATGTTGTCTTTAGCTCTGTGTGGTGGGTTTTTGCTGGGAGGAATTTCCTCAGGTACTAAAGCACACCAGACATTTCATTATTGAGGGGCAGCTGCTTCTCCGTACGGCCGTTTATTCATTTCCATTCCCTGAGCACACTGTATCCGGCCTTCTGTTAATTAATTCTTTTCTCCAGTCTCAGAGGATTTATTTCTCTCTGCGAGTATGCCCAGCCTTTGGTGCTGCTGAAAAATTTCTTACAGAAAAGGATATGATCTGAACTTGGAAAAACTAAAAAAGAAAGCAAAGTAGATTGTAATTATTTGCTTATGTTGTCAGACCAGGCACCACACTTGACCCATCCTGACCACCACTGCGTGATGCCCTTTAGGAGAAGATAAGGGTGCAGGGAGATGCCTTAGGATCTTTTTGGTGTTGCATTGACTGTTGTCACATCTCATGAGCTGTGTGCCAATTACTAGCTCCTTATGCAATTTATAAGCATCATTTTTCGTTTCCATCTGTGCTAGCCTTCAGCCTGTCTTGCCACTCCAGCTGATATGTATTGACAAGAGCATCATTTTGGTTTATTGCCTTTTTAATGATGGGTTCATTTATCCAAAAACCTTATAACTAATGGATTTTATAGCCATTTTAATTATTGATGAAAAATGTATCTTTTTAGTAAGGTAAACAAATGTTCCTGTGTGTGTGTGTGTGTGTGCGCACGCGCACACACATGCCCATACCACGAGTTATAGTGGGGAGAAGTTTTGTAATGACTGAAAGTCAGGATTCTGAGCCTTTCCCTAGAATGTTTCGTATTCACTTTAGTAGGGTCTGAGCCAAGACACCCCAGGGTCCTCCCTACATCTTGGGGATGTACTAATTCCTAGTATGCTGTTCGTTTTCAAGGAGGAAGCAGGTCTCCTCCCCCAAAGCTGTGGGGAATGCGAAAGAAGAGCGCCTGGCTCAGAGCCTGGCCAGTGTGACTTTGATAGCAGACGCTGGAGGGAATTGAGGACATATTGGCCATTTGTGTGATTAAAGAGCAAGAATGTCCTTACTCAAAGACGCATAAAATACTGCTGTGAGGTTCGCTGGGGACTTTTCTTTTTTGGGACCTAGAAAGTGAGAGAGTCAGTACTGTCTTATTGCCATAGATTAATTCAGTCATGAAAAAACTGGGTAGAACTTTAAAACTTAGCATGTCCTGCATTAGACCCCAAATCCAGAAGCTTCTCTTGCAGCAATAGTGATAGGTAAGTGTGGTTGATGATAGATGCCGGGTAGTAGAAGCCTTTTGTGTTTACTGTGACAGCAATAGGTTTTATTTTATTTTATGTGTGTGTGTGTTTATGTGTGAGTTGAGCTATGTCCACATACATATATCTAAATTACACAAATGGATGGTGGCAGAGACAAGTGGGGGTGGAGGGGATGGTTTAGGCCCTTTGTCAAACACATTCTAGATGCCAGGTTTTCTGCAAAGCACTTGACATGGATGTATCATTTGATATCCTGGCGAGATAGCTGTAATTATTTTTCTAACTCATAGATACAGAAGATGTAACCTGAGGTCAAGTAGAGTCTGGTAACTTGTACAAAATCACCCAGCAAGTGAATAGTCAGGCTAGGCTTTAGAACCTGGAGCTTGAACTCTTAACTACTACCTTGTACTATGCTACACTTAATAGAATAATCCAGCACATAGCCTTTATAATGGATAATGAAGCATTACATTTGCCTACTTGCTCTACTTCCATTCACTAGCACAGTTCTGTGCTCTGCCCTTAAACAGCTTATGTGTTAATTATAGAGATGGAACACTTGCATTTATAAAGGGACCGAATCATGTACAGCTCCAGTTACATTATGACTGATCAAAAGCCTGTTTTCCCTGCCCCGGGTGGCCCCTCACTGCTTTGGCCCTTTGGTCCCTCATTTTCTCTACACACAGTTTCTATGCATCTCTCCCTGCCTATTTTTTGGAGCCCACCTCCAGCACCCACACCTCCAGCGCCCTCAATCTGTAAGCCTGCCTCTTGCCTCAGGTCGGCAATAATTTCTCCCTGCCCATAGGTATAATTTCCATACTAATTTGACTTTTTTTCTTTTGACATCTGTCACCTTTCCTTTTACAATTTTATGAGCTCCTGGAGGCCAAAACTAAATTGTAGATTTCTGCAGAATCATGGGAATTATCCTCAAAGATACGTGCACTGAGTGGACTGAATATTCAAGGAGGTGGTGGTGGCCTTGGCCGTGGCGAGTACCTTTCCTTGGGTGATATCCTGTCCACTGGGGACTTGAAACATTTGGTTCTGTCAGTCTTTTCTATGGCAGTTTTGAAAAGGCCTCTTTCCTCTCTTCCTTGGTCATTCATTAAAGGCCATGTGGGCTGTAGAATTCTCTGGTACCAAACCAAGATGGTATTTCTTCCCTGACCAGTGCCAGTTCGTGGGTTCTTGGGGCTGCCAGTGCACTGCCCTTGGACAGATCTCTGAGGCAAATGTTCCTTCTAGCATTAGAGCTGTCCCCCACATGCTAGAAGGGACTTTTAACTTCTACTCCTCTTTTAACTTCCATATCCCTCATGCAGATGCCGGAGTTAGACATGGCAAGATTGCTAAGCCTGGCCCCTGGGGTAAAATGCCCATGTGTCAGGACCACTGGCTTCCAAGAAGAGCTAGGACAAAGCTTGAAGGAGAGCAGCAGATTTGATTGTGGAGTTGGAAATTAGGGCATGTATGAAGAATAATTAGGAATTGTAGCCTCAGGGAAAGAAGCCCGCAGGGACATCTAGCAGTTGTCTTGAAGCATATGAAAGCCAATTTACCACCAAGTCAGGTCAGCCTGTCTCTGCCCAGTGGAGAGAAGTATGTTTAAACTTTCAGGAGAGGATTTTAGCTAAGTGTTTAACTGTTACCTTCTGCTATGAGTTGTGTGAAAATGTGTGTCTCAGTTGGAGAAGGTGTCTCTCTCTCCAGAAGAAAAGCTTAGGTAGAAGCAGAGATCTACCTGAGGTATGCTTGGAGTTTCTTTCTGTTCCCAGAACTGGGGTAACTGTGAAAGGTACCTTCTTGTGTGCTGCAGAGCTAATCATTTGGGGATGTAATTTGGTAGCTAAGTTGGATACAGATGACTTTTGAATCTCTTAAAGGAGCTTGAGGTTTAGATCAATCCATATTTTATCAGTAGTGTAAATTGAAACCTGTTACTCATCTTCTCTGGCTGCCTGTCACCTTGATTATGAAATAATAATACATACTCTGGCATTGCAAAGGTTAAATAATAATAATATATACATGAAATTTAGCAATGTGGGACAGAGAGGTGATAGTAGCTATATAGTAGGTAGAAGTTTAAGACTCAATAATTATTGCGCAAGCTTTACTTTTAAGAAGTCAATACTCTGGTTAAGTAATTTGATAAATGCACAGATACTTGATGACATTTTCAGGATCGCTGAGCTCTGACCTCACATGCAGTACAATTCAAAATACAAATGGTGCTAAACTATAAAATGATGTTGTATCTGATTGTAGCCCACAGCTTGGCGTTTAGTTTTTGCTTTTGAAGCATTAGCATCTCAGAAGAGTATCTCTGGTACCCTGAATGCAAGCTGTCTGCTCACGTGAGGAGCGGGAGGAACAATTGGGTCACAGCTTCTGCCTGTCTTTCAACAAACAAGTCTTTAGTATTTAGCAGTCAGTGTCTTGGTTGTAAGAAACAGAAGACAGGACTGGCAAACTGTTCTTAAAGCCTCATTTAGTAGCATGAGAAAGGCTCTAAGAACTGCTACAGGGACTTGGACAATGGGCAGAAACCAAGATCATTGCTGGATTTAAGACCCTGGAATTGTCCGATTTAGATAAGCCCATCTTGGATTTTCTTGGAGTCATTCCTGAGAGACTTGGGTGCCCCCAAAAGATGCCTGCTGCTCAGCTCAGACCCTGTACCTGACCACAGCCTCGCTGGTACTCGGGAAAAGACTCCCTTCACTTACAAGAAGTGAAACAGATATCAAGTGGGGGAAGGGAGGAGGAAAGAAGACAGATGCTGACTGCTTCATACACACCAGGCCTGTGCATTTGTGATTGTCGGTCATGTCCTTAGCTGGGTTATAGTCTCCATTGTTTGCCTGTCCCTACATTCTGTTCTTGTCTCAGTGGAGACTCTTAAATTCCAGAGGGCAGAGACCCTGGTTTATAAGCTTTGTATCCCCTAGTGTGGCACTCACTAAATGTCTGGTGATCAATTACTTCACCGCTAATTGAATTCTGAAGTGAATTCACCTCTGTCAGCACAAATAGAGGCAGATTGGGTGTCCCTGGGGTAAGGAGAATGGATTAGACATTGAAACCATGTAGTCCAAACTAAAAACAGCCCCGTCTCGAAAACTCGGCAAGTATGTCTCCAGGATGGCCAGCTGTATAGTGCCGTAAGTCCTGCAGGCCTAGGGTCTCTGGTGGAAATGGTTGAAAAATAAAATAAACTCATCCCCTCAATTGCTTTATTAAATAATGCACGGATGACAGTGCATGAAATATTGATGCACAGAGAGCTTGCCCTCCTGCAGGGGAGAGGAGTCTCTTTATAATTGGTTTTTCTACATGGCAACTGAGATAGCTTGGAAATATTGTTGCTATTTCCCTCACCATATCAAGCCCTGTCTGTTAGTGGGGGAAAGTCCCCCAGTGGTGCGTGTTTTCCAAATCCTTATTATCCCACCATCACTGAGACATCAGAATGAGTGGAAAAGCATCTTGAGGACTGATGTCTACACACACAGACCAGCTTGGCAGATCAAACATTTTCTGTGGATCGAGTTTCAGGACCATTCTGAACATCCTTTATAAAACTTAGTGCAGTATTTGTTTGTGTTTTAAATGTTGGGAAAATTCAGAAATGCTGTGAGCTAGGTGTTAAAGGCCAAGGTTGTGTTATTTGGTGGTGTTTAGATGAAATAATTTTCTTTCAATTCCTTGAGAGACTCTCTTTTGCAACTATGAAAACCTTCAATTCAAAGGCCAGGTGCTCAGGGCCTTCATGGGCCGCAGATGGGCAAACTGTCCCTGAGTTTTAATGTGGGAGACTTGGCACGACTGGAGCAGCTGCTTTAGTGCTCTTAATGGAATTTTAAGTTGCAGTAACCCTTATAATTGGAGACACACAGATAACATATGTTTATTAGGAAGGCGCAGTGGGAGTCATGCTGCCTTCTAGATAGGAACGGTGACTCAGACTCCAGCATGAGCTATTATTTTTGGTAGGAGTTGCTGGCCAGTGAATTCCAGCAAGTCAAGGAATGATGGTTGAAAGGCTTCTCTGTGCTACCATGGGGTTTTCCTCTCTTGTTAACATTTTGTTTTTTACATTTTTGCCATTTGTCATTTTTTTTCCTAACAGTTACTCTTGCCCAAGAAGAAGCTGAATCATTGTGGGTGTAAATTCGGATATGAATTGCCCATTACTGATAAGTGGATTTTTCTTGACTCAGCAGACCGAGGGAACCAACAGGACACATTCATGAGTCAGATTTTAACCTTCCTGTTGGTGGCATGGCCCACACTTGATGTGGTAGTTTCAAAAAGGCTGCTCCCCAGCATAGCAACTGTTGATCAGTGCCTCCTGTCCAGCAGGTGTGGTGTTAGTTGGGGTGTTCAGAGACCAGTGAGATCTATACCTTTTCCCAAAGGCACTCACAAGCAGGGGGAAAGCTCAGCAAACATGGGAAGGATGTGGCTTCCTGGCTTCCTTTACCTGTGAAATGAGTGTTTACCTGGGAAGACAGCTTGACCCAAACGCTGGTTCAGAGACTAGCCTGTGTTCGGCACAGCTGGGTGATGATCAGATGCTCCTAGGTACATCAAGGGTCCTTGATCTGTCCAAAGACTTGCCCAAGTTGGAGTGTCCTTGGGGTTCTTCCTGCTTGCCTCGCAGGTCCTCCTGGACACTCCTAGGACATGGGCATTTGCATCCTGCGATGGCGACAGCTTCTCCCTGAGTCATCATGGTGGAACTACAAGTTGGTAATGAATGATAAGAGCTCTATTAATCCCCACAGGAGGGTCTGGATCACAGCTCAGAAAGCCATGTAGCTTCTCTGAACTTCACTGTCCTTATCTTTACAGTAGAATAATAGCATTATCTTACTGAGGTTGGGTTGCTATGAGAAAAGATCATAGTTTGGGTGTCTGAAATAACACGCATCAGTTGTCTCAGAGCTTTGGAAACTGGAAATCTGGGGTGAGGGAGCCAGCATGGCCTGTGCTGAGGGCTGTCTTCTGGTTTTAGTGTGTCCACTTCCTTACTCTTTCTGTGTAGTCTTTCCATAGTGCATAAATGAAGGAGAGGAAGTACAAAGTTCTTTGTTGTCTCCTCCTAAAAGGATACTAATCTGACTACGAGGCCCTATCTATATTACCTCTGCTAACCCTAATTAGCTCCTGAAGACTAAATAGCTTGTTTAAATATCATCACACTGTGATTAGGGCTTCTGCATTAGAAGCACAAATGTCCACAGAAGCTCTTGCTCCACCTGGTTGATGTTGGGAACTGTCTAGTGCCTGGTACATGGCAAGTTTTCTTCTAACATGCATATCTGTAGCATCTTGGCATATCTCTTTGTACTATGTAATTAGAAGCTCCTCAAGTGCAGGGCTATATTTTATTTGTGGCTGCTTCTCTAAAGTGATTGATGTAATGGAAACATCAGTGAAAGTGGGTGAAGAACAGAATATGGGCTTTGAAAGAGATGATTGGAACTTTGGCCCTTCCATAGTAAGTGCAGTCTCTGGTTGGTTGGTAAGAACTGGCACTTCCCAGGCTTC
>PVIC010000876.1:0-105061 GCA_004025085.1 Thryonomys swinderianus | reverse complement strand
AAAAAAAAAAAAAAAAGAATAAGCACAGAAAAATGTAGAATGATATTGAAAAGTCTAATTTGTATTCCACCTTTCCATTCCATAAGATTTTGTTTCATATATTTGATGGTCTGTTATTAGGTACCCACATGGTAATAACTGGCATGTGTTTTGCTGGGCTGAGCCTTCTATATTAATACATAACACCCTTCTTTTCTCTTGCAAAAAAAAAAGAAAAATATAGAATGAAAACAAATTCTTCTGTCCATCTTGTCTCATTTTCCTGAAGCAATCAGTATAAATGATTTATTTTATACATACAAGCATAATCTTCCTTTTATACAAACAGGGTGATATTAAACATACTACTTTTTTCAGCTTGCTTTTGTTGAACAAAATATCATAAAGATCATTCCATGTCATCACATGAAAATCTGCCTCATCCTTCCTGATGGTCATTTGTATTCTAATATATATCTGTAAAATATATAATAGGTAATATTTAAGCAATTTCTTATTGTTTTCAGGTTGCTCCTTTATTTAGATTTTCCTCTTCTAATCAACCTTCCTGCCGTGAACGTTTTCTTAGATTTCCCTCAGTAATTTTATTTGTCTTAGTTTCTTTTTTCTCTCTGAGGTACAGCCCCTGGTATCCACAGAGTTAAGGAGAAAAGGTTTATTTTGGCTCACAGATTGTAGAGGTCTCGCAGGGCTGGGGAACACGGCAGAGGAGAAGCAGCTCAGGGCACGGTGGCAGAGAGCAGGGGGAGAAGAGGGAGAAGGGAGCGAAACACCCCCTTTGAGCCACGGGCCCCAAAGCCCACACCCCCTCACCAGTCTTCACCACCCGACATCACATGGAGCTCTAAACCCATCAGTGGATAAATTCCCTCCTGAGTATAGCTCCCGCATGATCTAATCACCTCCAAAGAGCCCCACCCACGAGAGCGTGAGCTTTGGAGGAGCTCCATCTAGATCTAAACCAGAACATTTTCCACAGGATAAATTCTTTGCCACGGATCCGCAGTGGACATTTGGACAGGTGTTGCCAAATTCCCTGAAAAATCACTTATTCTGCCTGGGTGTGCCCTCAGGCTTTGCCTTCAGGCAGGTACCATTTCTGCCATGCTGGTAACCTAGATTTAAGTGGAGCCCAAGGCCCTGGGATGCTGCTTCCTCTTAATTACTGGTCTCAAACCAGACATCCCTGCGCTTCCGCGTTGCTTCCACGCGGCACACCCTCCAGCCAGGGCACCTTGCGTCTCCCAGGTGATGCCGGGAAGGGAGATTCTTCCGACCCCTGATGTTGCAAACGGCCATCAGGCCGGAAGCTATAGCTTACTAAATGGAAACAAGCACTCTGGTTCTGGGCCTCCCCTACTTCCGTAGCTCCCCGTCCCCAGCCACAGCCCGGAGTGGAGTCTCAGGTCCAGGACCTCCTCATGGGCCTTCCTGCCCTTACCCTGCCCTTGTCCTTGCCCTGTGTTCCGTCTAGACTCAAGAGCTGGACTTGGGGCCAGAATCTTGGTGCCTGCCACCAAGACCAGCTCTGGGTAGAAGGGAGCACCCCTAATTTAGGCATGTGCTTCCCCACAACCCTCTCAAATCTTCTCAGAGGCCCTTCGCTGGCTGCATCCTGGTCCCAAACCTGTTGACATCCCGATATTTTTTTAATCGCTCCATTTCTCCTCCTGTATCCCAGACATCTTTTCTTACTATTCACACAACCTCAAACACATTGAAGCCAGACTTTAGAAACAAAACGTGAAGAAAGTCCTGTTTGCGCGAAAATGTTTTATCCTCAGTGCAGGATAGAGTGAAGGCGAATTAGGCAAGGAGAAAACCCAGAAATTATTTTCTGCGTTTTGTTACTCAAAAAGAGTAATAAGAAACCTCCCCCTACAGGCCTTTTATGGTTACTGCAAAGTAAGCAGATAAATGTCCTGCAAAATATTTGCTCATCTATCAAGCCGTCTGGAGTGTTTTCATTTGACTTCTTAAAAACAAAACTGCTTCATCCTGGCATCCAGTATCTCCAGTTCCCTGTGGAGATGAATAATGCAACAAGAATGCTCCCCCTTTCCAGTCCCTCAGGCCACAGCTGCCTCAAGTTCAACAACACCGCTAAAGGGGCTTTTTTTTTTTTTTTTTTTTTTTGGCAAACAGCTGAAAATTATCCAGACATTTTTATTCTTTTCTCATAAATTCACTGGCCAAAAGAACGAGTTCCAATAAGGGAATATTTGATTCCTCCTAACTCGAAGATGAGGGAAGAAGGAAGGTGAAAAGCTGTATAAAAATCAGTTGTCACCAAGCCCTCATTGACCTTGGGAGCAAACACATAATCAATAGATAAGTTAGAGAACTGAGTGGCTGGAATCCCGATCTGAACTCCCCGCTTGCTCTCTTTTCTGGGCACTGCCTTCGAATTCGTATACACTGCCCATTTTAGGGCCTGTAAGCAGTGCTTGGTTAAACATTTGCTTCCAAATGAGAAGTAACATGGACCAGGAAAATCACTCTGAGATAAATAAAATCACATTATATGGGAATCCCACCCAGCTGCGGCCAGGTAAGAAATGCACTCTCCCCAGATTGTCCTGGGCACTGTACATGAAATTAGGGGTCCCTGGATGGCCGGGGGTGGGACAGGAAGTCCGCCCCCCCACCTCCCAGCGGGTGAGGAGGCGGGGTGGGGGAGAGAAGTCCTCGTCACAAAAGAGCATTGTTCCCTCTGGCATGCTCATTATTTTACGGTTACATATATTATGAGTCCGAAAGTTGAAAAAGCTCTTGGTTCCTGTTAACATGCTCTCAGACCACTAATTATTTCCTGCTGTCTCGAGGTGCTAAATACATAAACACATGGACCCCTCAGCTTAAAAAATTAGAGGTTTGTGTTTCCTCCACAAGTCAGGGTGAAGGATGATTCCTAAACCTTGGTCCTACAAAACCATGACAACACAAATAATAACAGAGACTGCTGGGCAGGGCTACCAAGTTGCTTTAACCAAAGTTCTGAGCATGAGCAGGTAATGTAGAGACATAGCCACTCCTTGGGTCACACAGGCAATTTAGAGTGTGGGTCCCTCCAGGGATTAATGCCTCAGAATCTACACCCCCTTGAGAACATACGAAATTTTCCAAACACTTGAACTTTGCTTCCTCACAATACATTTTGGCCAATAAAAGCATAAGCCTCATTGATCTTACAGGAACATAAGACATAAAAACACTTCGTCCTTTTGCCTCACTGAACTTCTTCCTCACCAGAGAAGGCTTTATGAATTCAGAGCTCAGAAACATTTGCACTCCAAATTGTATCACTGTCTAAATTATCTAACATTAAATATCAACACTTCAGAATAAGCCCTGGCCTCTCTGTGCCCACAGAATCCTTCCCCATCCTTAGCCCCCTAGCCCAAGGCAGTGTAGGCAAAGGTAGATTTTTGTACTGAAAACAAGAAATGGGCTGGTGCCCCTCAGGTCCACACGTCAGGCCCTGGCTTCTGGACAGAGTGGTCGCAGATGCTGACAACCGAACCAGGCATCCCATAAGGAGATGGCAGGGCCTACTTGATATTTGATGGGAGTCCTGCAGCATGGAAGGGGCTTTTCTGGGTTCATAGTGTGAAAGCCAGCAGGCAGGGCCCAGGAGCTGAACCACCTTGGGTCATAGTTCTTCCACAGGGCCAGAGCTGAGAGGAAAGGAGCCGAGAGCCAGCATTCCTCTCTACTCCAGCTGCAGAGAGACAGGGACATTCCTCTTGGCCTCTGTGTCAAAGCCACCTGCTTGGGGAAGACCTACCTTAGCGCCTCCACACTTGCCGCTATCACCAGCAGGCTGGGTGGACTGAAGGGGATCAGTGACTCAAAGAGAAAGTCCAGAACATGAAGGATGAATTCCTATTTATCTTTAATGGCAAATAAAGAGCCAAGATGTGTCCAGTAAGTTCACGAAAAATGCTTACTGTCGTTAGCCATTGCAGAGCGGAAGTTAAAACTACCATGGGACATCACCTTGCCTCCGTGAGGCTTCTTACCCCAAGTCATGCGCTGTGCAAGGCCAAGGAGATTGAAATAACAAGCTCTGGCTAGGATGTGACAGAGTGGGAGCCCTGATACACTGCTGGTGAAAACGGGGGTTGGCGTAGCCCCTGTGGAAATAGTGGGGGTCTTTCTTCCAAAAGTAAGAAACAGACAATGACCAACAATAACAGGAAGAATTAAAAGCAGAGACTTAAAAAGACCATTGTATTTCAGTGTGGGTCACAGCATTACTCACAACAGCCAAAAGGTGGGAATAGTGTCCATTAATAGATAGGTCGATTTTTAATGTATATAGACATCATGGAATCTAATTCAGCCAAAAAAAAAAATGAACTTCTGATATGTATCATTGCATGGATAAACTGTGGAAAAATTATGCTAAATGAAATAAGCTAGAAATAAAAAGGAAAATGTTGTGTGATTTAATTTACACAAAGTACATAAAACAGCACTTTCATAGACGCGGAAAGTGGACTAGAGGTTAGCAGGGCCTGGGGGAGAGAAGGGGCAAGGGTTTTATTTGGGAAGAATGTAAAAGTCCTGGAAATGAATAATGATGATGTTTATACAACTTTGTGATTGTAATGAGCGGCCCTGAGTTAGACCCTTAAGCGTAGTAATCCCAGTTACTTGCAAGTTTGAGGCCAGCCTAGGAAACTTTGTAAGAATCTATCTTAAAATAAACACTTTCAAATGGTTTGTGTGGGTACTCAGTGATAGAGTATTTGCCTGGCATGTACAAGACCCTGAGTCCAATTCCCAGCACCAAATTTTTTTTTAAAAAAGTACAAATATTGAAAATTGTTGCCATGTATATTTTTCCACAATTAAAATAATTTAGAAGAGAAAATCTAAAAGTAATTCTACAGGGCAAATGGTTGGGTGAACCTAGGGAGGAGATGGCTGACCTTGCCCCTTGTCTTAGACACTTTTCTTCTCTCTAAGAAAAAAAAAAACAAAAACAAACAAACAAACAAACAAAAAACACCCTAATCCACAACCTCAGGCATGAGAGGTTTAGTTTAGCTCACGGTTTTAGAAGTTTCAGTCCATGGTCAGCAGGCTCACAGGCAGAAGCAGAGCAGTGACAGAGTCTGCCCGAGAGAAGTTATTCACATCATGCCCTCCAAGAAACCGAGAAAGAAGGGAGGAGCAGGAGAGGGACGTCCCCCTTCCCGGTCATGTCCCCAGGGACTCGCCTCTTCCCAGGCCCTACCACCTAACAGCAAGTAGGCTATCGGTGATCCAGTCACCTTCCACGCTCCTGGGAGTTTGGGAAACATCTCCTCCCAAGCCTGGGAGTCTATCTTTCCCCATTCCGGGAGGAAAGCAAAGACCTTACAGAAACTAGCCCTCGTGTCAAATTCTGCAACAGGTCATGGCTCTCCCAGTGAGACCAGACGGGTCCCTCACAAGAAAGTGGGAACATGCATCTGGAATACACCCATCTCCCCATGAAGGGCATTTAGGTTTGGCCTCCTCATCCCTCAATTAGGATTGGCACTCACAGGCCCAGAGGAGTTCAGGGCTGGAGATTGTGTTACTTACGCACAGATATCACTCTCTTCTTTTTCCCTCTTGAAAACAGACATTTGATGATTATCAATATTTTTTTTTTTGAGGCATGGTCTTTCTATGTAACCTAAACTGGGTTTGAAGTCATGGCAGTCCTCCTGCCTCAGCCTCCCAAGTGATGGGATTACAGGCATACACTATCATCACTGGCTACCAATATAAAACTTAACTTTTTCTCTCACTAAAATTTCAGTGTGGGGCCAGAGATTTAGCTCAGTGGTTCTGCCGCCTGCCTAGCAAGCGCAAGGTCCGTGGTTCAATCCAGGTAACCAAGTATAATGATATGATATTGGGCGTGGTGACTCACACCTGTATTCCTAGCACTCGGGAGGCAGAGGCAGGAGGACTGCTGAGTTCGAGGCTTGCCTGGGCTACATAGTGAGCTCAGGGTCCACCTGAACTACAAAGCGAGACCCTGACTCCAAAAAACAAAAACAAACAAACAAAAAATCAGTGTGAAACAACTGTGTAATTCACCTCACCTTCTGAGACTTGAAGGAGAGAAACGTGCCAGTCAAAATTACTTGGAAGGTACACAATAGGTCACTTCACCCAGTGGTGCCACATCCTGGAGTGTGAGTCCATGTAGGATTGATTGGCTTTTCCAGGAGACGTTCTGTTTTCCCAAAGAGCGAGTTATGGCTGTCAAGTCATTCATGCATCACTGATGAAGGCATCTTAGACCACACACCATGGTTTATGATGTGTCATAGATTCCAGTGAAGTGTTTTTGGGCGGTAAAGGCCAATTTTACTCAACCAGATCCTCAGGCACAAAACACATCATCCTTCCCCCAACTCTCTTTGCCTATTTTTCCCCTGGGCCGTTCTACTCAGTGGTCATTCTTGATAGTCCCAGTGAATGGCACTGTTCACGTTCCAGTCACCGCCAACAAGGATTAAAGTGGTCTAGATTCTTCACTTATTGCCATGGGCAGTGGCTCTACTCCTTGCTTGAAGTGTGTGGAGAACAAGCTAGATACCCTCCTTCCCTTTCTTCTTCTTTCTTTTTACCCTCATCCTCAGCCATTCATCAAATCTCTATGCTTCTCTTCATGGAAACCATTCTTTCTTTTGCTCCTAACATGCCTCCACTTCTGATCAGTCCCTGACTCCATCCACTGATGTAGAACAACAGCATGGATTATCATCCTCAATAGCATTCTGTCCCACACATTCCCACTGCCTGTGCTATGTACTCACCAAAATCATTCCTACCTTGGTCTTCACATCCATCAACAGGCAGGACCAACTTTATTTTACCAGACTCTCTCCTGTTTGAGCACGTCTCTCTGTTCTGCGGCCTTCTTGGAGGACTTCCAAGCACATCTCAGTCTCCTTATTTTTCATCTGCTTTACCTACTTGACTCACCCACACCCGACTGAGTCTTTTTCTCTACCTTCCAGCTCATCTGAGGTTTCCCGCATGGACCAGTGGTGCTTGCTTTTGCTTCCCAGTTCTCTTCTAGGTCCACTCTGCTCTTCTGACAGGCACACATGTGGCAGCAAAGCAATAATCTTCTGTCTAGAGAAGATTCCATTCCCTCAACTAGACTTGGAAGAAAGAAGAAAGGATTATATGGCATCTACCACCAGTGTTTAGCACAATGTGTGTACATTCTGCACATTCTCAATAAATACACGTTAATTGATTTTGAAAACTCAGTGTTGCTTGCACAATGAAATACTTCCTTCTACTTGATTTCTCTGTATTGGATTGTCTAGAACTAATTGAAAACATGTACTTCCAATAACTTTCTGCTATTCTTAAAGTACACAGAGTTGAAATTAATTTTTGAGTGTCAACAATACCAAAGTATTCTTAGCCCTGGTGCTGGCCCATCCAGCCAATGTGATGATAGATGATGTGACTCTCTGTGTCCCCAGGTAACTGAAAAGTCTCATTTCTGGTCTTTACACAGCCCCTAGCACAACGGCCTCTGCAGAGCTGCTACTAAGAACTAAGGAAATCACATCTACTAAGAACTTGATGTAGTGCAGCAGAAACAGCCCAGAGAATGGAGGGAGGTGTCATGAGGAGATGGAACCAGGGCCCATGAGCTTGACGGCCTAAGGCAGGGGAGCCCCCCTGAGGGAGGAGAGTGAGCCCTCAGATGGCCCCACTTCTAAGCACGGAGAGGCTGTGCAGACAACAGCGAGAAAAGTCATCGGTTGCCATCAAGAAGGGGCTGTCCTAAGGGAGAAGTGCACAACATCAAGTCCCCTTACTCACCCCCAAAATACCCACTAACAGTGAAATGAAAACAAAGAAGGCTAAAATTTAAACATTATTGAAGTTTCTTAGATTCTGAGCTGACTTTCCACATCTAAATGTTCCATGGCAATGCTAGAAAGCTCTAGAGACGGTAAATGCTTTTGTGGGACACAGATTGTTCATAGTTAAAGTGGTACTCTTAGGTGTGTATATATGAGTGGGTGTGTGTATGTGTGTGTGCACGTGTGTGTTTAGGAGAATATGTATGATATCTCTTAATATGACAGTAAGTGAACACAAAAATTCATATGGCATAAAATGATTTCTTAATATAATTAAGCATATCTTAATATAATAAGGTATAATACATTAATTTTTCTATATTTGCCTATTAATAAATGACATTATTAAATTGTTGAATAATTAGCATAGACTTATGTATTCTCTTATTTTTCCATGCACCCCATTATTTCTAATTATAACTAATTTATCCATCCTAAGTTCATGTGTTTATATTTTTAGCCTTCTTAGTAATGTAAATGAATGACTTAGCTACCTATTCATTTTTTCTAAATGTAACTTAGATGTGTATTTTGACTTTACTACCCTTTTAAAATCTTTAACTTTTCTAATCTTCTATTTCCCTCATTTCTTCTTTTGTCACTTTTCTTTTTTGAAAAAGTCAATACAGTTTCAATAAGCTTTACTAGTCATTAATTAATTCTTAATTTTTAATCATGTACTATTAAAAGGAATTTCAGTTTTGGACATATCTGAAAACTTCTAGGTTCTTATATCCTCATCATTGCCCTGACCTATATAACACGTAATGAGAAGTTCGCTTCATTGAGTTTGACCATTGAGATATTTCAGAGAATGTTTCTTCACTTGTTTTAATTTTCCAGTTGCTGTTTCGTTTCTTAACTTGTTCTTGTCTACCTTTCTCATGTACATGATTGAATTGCAATCAGAGAATAATGACTAAAATTTTTCTAGTTTTGGCAGTCATTGAATTTCATCTTCAATAACACTGAGTTCCCTCCAGGACTATAGAGCGTGGTGCTTGCATTTGTTGACATGTACTTTTGCTTATTATAATACTTAAGTATTTTTTATCCTTTTTGGGGACCTATTTACATGTGAATTCTTGTAGTTTTAATTCCCTTTGACTTTATGCCCTTTCAGTGATTTATCTATTATTTTTGGCTCAGATACATTTGCAACTAACAGATGGTTAGTTTATTTTAGGTATGTATTTAGTATGTTTAGGATTGGTTTCTTGTTTCCAGTCCTGGAATATTTGTTTTCCAATGGGTGTGTTTATCCCATTTACCTTGGTTTTTCACCTCAGTTGTCTTTTTAATGCTTCCTTGATTTTGTGTTCTTTCATTTGTAGCTGTTATTGTAATTGATTAGGATTACGTTTCAGGTGTATTCATTTAATTTGCTTGTCACCACCCAGGAATCTAGTATATTATAAACTATTTTCAATTTCAGTACAGGAGACTTTTACATCTTCAAAAAGCATGCCTAAACCTGTATATGTTTATTTATCTTCATCATAGACAAATAAATATCTAATATCTCTGTAGCATGAACATTTTGGAGATGAATCTTGTTTATGTATTATGCCATCTTCCTTTTAAGAATTATAATATCCATATTGGGTTTATAATATTATTAAGTAAAGCATAGATAGATAAATATATAGATACATAGATTACACATGGGTAGAAGGTAGCTATATTTGTGTATATGTGTGTGTCTTATATGTGATACTAGAGATTGATCGCAGGACCTTCCCACTGAGTTACAAGCCTGTATTTTACTTTTTATTTTGAGAAAAAGTCTTGCTAAGTTGCAAGGCTATACATAAGCTTGTAATCCTCCAGCCTCAGCCTCCCAGACTGCTAGCATGACAAGCATGCACCACCATACCCAGCAAATTATTTTTATATGATGGTGTATCTTTATATACTAAGTAGTTACTACCAGTCCTCTCATATAATGGTTTACTCTGACTAGGAGATTTTAACTTTATTCACTGAGTAAGATTACCTCCTTGAGTCAAATTTTCAGAATTGTTTACTCTGTAAATATTTCCTGAATCAATAATTAATTTATCTACCTCAAGAGTTCATACATATTTAAGTATTTTTCATACATAAACAATATGTCTGGGATTAACATTTGGGGTCCAGATGCCATATTTCTGGAATTACCGACTTTCTCCTTCACCGTGGCTGGGGTCCAATAGAGACAAGACACCCCAGGGCCAGCCTGCTCTTCTGTGCTTTATTTGGAGAATGGTTTTGTTGTTGCTGTTGCTGTTGCTGCAGCTATTTCTTCTGTTGGTGAAATTTCTCTACACCTCAAGTTTATTGACCATGTCTCTGGTTGGTCTCTTTTTCTAGCTCCTTTCATTATACCCAAGTGAACATTTTTAAGCAGTTCTTGCAGGATGCTATAACCAGTACTTTTTTCGGAAGGACTAACATTGAGTCTACTCTCCAGTTGCCTCCATATCCGCCATATTCACTCTGAATGAATTCCATGTCATGGTCCTTTTTCAGCAGGAGAATGACATTTCTTAGGGCACCCTTTTTATTTCTAATGTGCCTGTCTATAATGTTGATTCTGCTCACTGTCCTTATATTAAGCTTTTAATTTCTGCCATACTACACAATTTTTCTTCAATTTGCTCATTTGATCACCATCTTGTTTTCTTGTCTTATCATCATACCCTTCATTTCCTGTTTACAAGGCCAATATTTCACTTATATCTTTGAGAATTAGAAGCTGTAGTCATCACACATGCCTTCTGTTTAATGACCTACTCCTTATTTCAGAGTTCTGTCTTTCTGATTCATGTTACTTTGCCTTCTCTCCCTTTCCACTGCAGAATTTTTACATAAACCAGATGCTATTTAATTGCTACATCCTCATCTTGAATAACCACTTTCTCTCTAGTCATGTCCTTTCTCCCTATATAAAGTATCAGAATGCTTCATTGAGCCTCCTTATTCACAATAGACTGTTGAACTCACCTTTTATGAACCATCCACTTCCAGCCTCTAAATGAAGTTTGGACCATGGGTGTTGACACCTGCCACTGTGTCAATCAGTCATTGCTCAGGTTTACAAATATGCAAAAAGTCCCTGGAGCAGCTATGACCATTCTTTTTGGCACTAAAGACCAGAATCATGGAAAACAATTTTCCTGTGCAGAGGAGGAAAACCCCAAACCCAGTGGCTCCACGGTTCTCAGTAAGAACACCTTGGGAAAACAGAAGCAGAGATTGGAAAGATGTGGTCTAAAGCAAACAATTTATCTGGGCACAGGAGGAAGATGATGGTTTGAGGGTGATTCATAGGAGTGTACTACCTAGATTCCTCTCGTGTGAAGTTCACAGCTGGGTTCAAACTCATGTGAGTCTGATCCCACTGCTGATCTCAGGGGAACCAGAGCTCAGGTGTTTATGTGAGAGGCGAGGAGCAGCAGTGAAGATACAGGAAGCTTTGCTTTGCCCACAGGGTGCTCACCTCTGCACTGGTCTTGGGAACCCATGTGTTAGAGACACAGGAAGAAATGATGTATATAGCAGATACCAGGAGTGCTGGGATTCTGTGGAGATAAGGGGAAGCCCACCCAAAGACCCTGTACTGCTGGAAGAGATAGGATGTGAAATCAGACCATGCCTCCTGCACTCCTCCAGCTCCACTCCCAGACCTGGAAGACACCCTTTTCATGGTGCCAGTGAGAACTCTAGTTTGTACATGACAACCAAGCCCTTGTGCTCATAAGTAATCACAGAGCTGTAAGTCACAGCTCACCTGAATGCAGGTGAACAGTGATGGTCCCAGGAACAGTGTGCCGGGTTACACAGTGTCCCTAAAGTCCATGTCTGTCTGAACTCTCACCACACGATGTCATTTGGAAACTGGGTCATTGCAGGTGTAGTCAGTTAAAATGAGATCATACTGAAGCACAAGAGCCCCAAACCCAGTGGCTTCACGGTTCTCAATAAGAACATCTTGGGAAAACAGAAGCAGAGATTGGATTGATGTGGCCACAAGCAAAGATTACCAAGGCTTAGAGGGAACCACCCGGGAAGTCAAGGGAAGCATAGAACTTTTTCTCCTTCTGAGCCCCCAAAAGGAAATAACTTGGCCACGTCCTGATTTTACAACTTCAAGGGGAAAAATTTGTTTGGAAACCTCCAATTTGTCTTGCTTGGTTAAGTCAGCACTAGGAAAGTAGGTAATCAATTTAACCTTCTACTCCCTCATACTAAAAGGATGCAATATCATACTAACCTTAGTAGTATCTGAGATTAATTCTAACAGTTATTTCCTAAGAAACCTGATCGTAGTTGTTCCATTCATAACTTTCCCTGCAGCAATAAAATCTTTGGAGTAATTTTTCAAGAACGACAAAGTAGACACATTTCTCCAGGCATCCCAGCTCCATGGGCACAGAAGAGGCTTCTGAAGCCAACCTGAGATTTAATGGGAGAAAGAAGACCCACACCTGTGTCCTGCTGTGAGTTTGCCTCTCACTAGGTTCTTCTGCAGAACCTGTGGCCAGGTAAGGTCTCATGTGCACCACAGCACCTGGCTGCTCACTGGGGCTCCATCTCAGTCTGTGTGGGGTCACTAGTTTGTACCAAGGTTGCTTCCATGTCCAACTCTAGCAGAGCTATACATGGAGTCCTGTGCCTTCTCAAACTTCCTTTGCCTTTGGAGCCACTGCACACTAACAAGATAAACAGCATAGAGACAAAACATTTCAGTTAAAGCTAAGCCATTAATCAAGGCACTGGATGATTACTGAGGTCACCTCTCCCATCTCCATGAAGACCTGCATATCCCCTCAGTGGATGGAAAAAGGCCTGATCCATCAGCATTCTGGTAGCTTCTCCCCTGCACCTCACTTCCTGGTCTTCATGTGAAGCCCACACTTTGTGTAAGAGTAGAAATCTTCTCCTTCTGGATCCCTCATCGGCTACATAGGCGACATCAAAGCCCAAATTGTAGGCGCTTGATCCTAAATGAGCCATTAAATCTTGTGTGGCCATTGGTCCTCGCGGAATTACCAAAACCCTCACATAAAACAAGAGGTTCAGAAAGAGCAAGGAGATCTCTTGCTCGTTCTCATGATGGGGGGTGGTCTTGAGAAATGGGCATTTTCTGCAAAGTTAGAGACTGCAGTTTTGACTGAGGCGAGCACACAGCGTCAGAAGCTGTCCACCGTGATATTCTCTTTGGCTTAAAAAGGGAAAGTTCAAGGAACTTCAGAACATTCTACTAACCAGTCACCACTCCTGGTGACACCACAGTCATTGGCACAATAAGCACACTCTAAGTTTCAAAGCTAATGGAGACAGAACGCCCCTCTCCTAGCTTGTTGGTGATCATGACATTATTGGAGGGTTGCCTACACAAGAGGAAGGAATGGAAAGAAAATGTTCCTGACTTCATTTTTCTCTACTGTCTTCCTGCCTCCCTGGGAGGCTGGTCAGAGGGCACTGATCCGCACAGACCTCTTCCACAAGGGTGGCCCAGGAACTTCCGGAAAGTGCTCTGAATTTCATGATTCTTACTTCTCTTCTCCCTCATATGTGTGCCATGGTTGGAGCCCAAAATGATGTCAGTGTGTGATGTTAGGGAGAACTTGCAATCATCCCTCTTTGCTACAGAGGGGTGCCCTTTGAGTGGTGGTTGTGGATGTGCATTTGCCTGTTTTACTGAAGTCCCCACCCAAGCTCCTTTGTCCACTCTCAACTCCAGCTGCCCATTGGCTGAGCCTCTCTCCACCTCTCCAAGGCATTATCTCTTAGGACTTTGGGAACTTCAGGGTCCCCCACTAGAAAACTTCTCCCACCATACTAGTTGGCTTCTATGGACCATGTTGCTGAGCTCCTACCTCCTAAAACCTTCCCTAGGGAGGACCAGTTCTAGAATGTCACCTAGTTACCCCGTCCTAGAGGGCTACACTACTTACACGCTAGGACCAAGGAAGGGAAGAAGCCAAGAGCCTGGTATCTGACATGCTCATCCCTCTGGATCTGCCTTCTCTAAACTGTGACCCAGGGACATTTGGTGCTTTGGTTCTTCGTGGTAGAGTGTCAGGACCCGGCACACTGAAGTGACTTTGTTCCAGGCTTGACACAAACTCCAGAATCTAATCCAGAAGGCAACATTTTGCATGGAGAATAAAGGAATTTAGCAAATGCTTCTTGCTCCCAATCAAAAGCATGGCTTTCAGAACTTTGGCTTTCTAGGGACTCACAAATTCTGTTTGCCAGTCAAAACTGAATAATGACTTTGTGTTCCTAGCTGATTTCCCCCTGCCCATGCCTCAAAGCCCTAACACTCCCTGCTTCAATAGGTGAGAAATTTGAGAACAAGAATATTTACAAGTTATGAATATCTATTTAAAAATCATTAACTATGCATTAGGCAAAGCATCAAAATGTCTCATTCCCATTTTATACCTTTGGTCAAAGCTGAGAGTCTGTATCAAGCCAGTGGGTATCTCTTGGATGTATGACATGGATTAGCCATAGAAAGATGGGGTAAAGGGAAGAGAAATTGTATCCAGAAGCATGTGGTACTTTGGAAAACCACTGAGGCGTGGTTCTTGAGTCCAGAAAACTAAAGCCAATCATTCGCTGTGTGCTGCCTCTGCCTGTACAAACTCGCCCAGGAGCCTCCAGGCTAGGTGCCCTCCAGCCCCGCTGCGTGGACAGAGCTCAGGCCTCAGGTGGGCTGTGTGTTCCCAACGTGAGCTCAGTATTTAACGAAGAAGGAACGTAAACCCACCAATATTATGAGTGAACAAGTTCACAGAAGCATCGAACTTTCTGGCATGAAAGATACATTTGAAAAATTAAATGTTAAGGATAAAAAGACCAAAAGAATAATTCTGTGATTTGCAAGATTGAAGAACTTTAGATTCTTTAAACACACACACACACTCACAATACACGCAGAGGAAGCCCTCTATTGAGGAACACATTTAACATGATGCTTCATTGAGAATTTATCATGTAAATGATTTCTGGTGAGGTTCACCTCTACAGACCATGGAACAATTTAATTATTCCTAACCTCATTGATTTCCTTCTTGCTAGCTGAAGTTTCCTTTTTGCTTATTGAAGATTCCCATATAATAGGTGATGTTGAAATGGATTTACTTCGATAATAACTGTGTTTTTGTTATACTTGGTCCCTAGAATATCATTTTCCAACAATGTGCAACAGCTCTGATTTCCTTCAGCAAGAATTTCTCATCTTTCTAAAATATTTCCAAGGTCTGGTGCCTGTGCATCCGTGGAAATGCAGTGTCTTCCATAAAGTATTTGACATCTGTGAAGTTCTAAGCCAGAGGGGGTTAAACTAGACAAAGCTACTTGTCCTTTTCAACAAAACAAAGGCCCAGGAGGTCTGAAAATGTAATCTGCTGCCTCCCGTCCGGCCGCGTTGCTGCCAGCGGTGACGCTTTGCAGAGTGCAGCCAGCCGGTTTCTTTGATTCTCAGAACTCACAAATATAAAACCAAAAATATTCTTCATCTGTTAAATATCTGTAGGTAGCCTCTTACTTTCTTCCTCTTCTATTTTTTCCTCATTTTTCCCTTTTTTGTGGTTGTTGTCGTGGGAGTTAGTCAGCAAGGAAAAGAAATTATTGCTGTGTTTGATTCTGCAGATTTGGACCATGGTCGCGGAGCGGATAAGGAGAATATGGCCAAAGCACCAGCCACTTACAGAAAGGTAAGATGGGCCTCTGACTACATGGAAAGGTCTGGGTTCCCAAGGGCCCTAACCTGTTGCCCCGCCCCTGTGAGCTGCCCCTGCCAACGTTTCGCTTTCCCGTGAGTGGTCTCCTTAGTGTATTGGTACATTGCAGCTTCCTCCTGGGGGCTCCAAATGTCCCGCAGCTTTTGGTGAAATCAAGGTTGGTAGGCACTTCTGCTGATGCAATGTCATACTAACCTTGGTGGCCCCAACCGCACTCCTCTCTGCTGTCTCCTCTGTGCCTGGAAGGTCGTGGTCACTGAACCCTTGAGAGGCATTGTTGCGAAGGACCCTTGTGGTGCCGGCCCCTCCCCGAAATCAGGAGAGAGTTCCGTGACCCCTGATCCACCAGACAGGACCAGAAGCTACGCCTTAACCCTGGTAGAACTGAACTTGATTTCACTGCATACAGAGTCGCGTGCCTGCCTCATGGCCACCAGCTTTCAATTCTGTGACACCTTTGGTCCTTGCTTTGCCCCTTGGTATGGTTCTTTAGACCAACCCGTCTCCTTCATGCCCAAGATCTCTGCATGGTACCAGCAGCAGTGGTGTTTCTGCCCAGGAAGCCGAATTAATTAGTCACCAATTAGTGGCAAAAAGCGAACCCCTCACTCCAGCTGTAGCTTCTGTGTTTTCTCCTCATGTGACCGTGCGTGACTGTGAAAATCAGAGGCCAGGCAATCCAGTGGGGGTCATGGATGACAGGAGCCTTTCCAGAGGGCTCTGGGCTACATTACTCATGTTTCTGCTCATTGCATCACTCCCAAGGCCATTTAGGTTCCTTTCAAAAACACAGCCGCAGCCTCCTGTGGCTCAGCTTTCTGTCATCTTTGATGAGGACAGTTCTGACCTATGGGCAATCACCCTTTTGTTCCTCAGAAACATTTCTAAGGTTGTGGCCCACTGCCAGGCGAGTTTACCACTTGGCTACAAATCATCTGGGCTGTCAAGGAACCAGGACAACCTTGTCCATGACCAGGATCCCCGAACAGGGAAGAAATCTGCTGCATGGGCCAGGGTTCAGGAAAACACTGACGGCTCACCGTGTGGGCCACGTCAGGAAAATGTTCCGATTAGCCCGCTGTCCCTTCCTGTGCCAGGTAAGGCAAAGGCAGAGGCAGCTTGAAGGATGAGTTCCACGCGAGCCAAGTACTCCTTTCTCTGAGCATGCTTCGGGACACTTACGTCCTGATGGTTTCAGGGGTCTGGACCACGAGATGGAATGATCCCCAAGCGGTGCCCTGATCACACCAGGATGCCTGTCAACAAGAAGCTCCACCACAACAGCAGCCGAGAACAGTCTGTCGCCTCGTTGCAGTTTGTTCCCTATGAAGGGAAATGGAGCTTCTTTCTCCCTAAACTCCTGTGGTCAGGAAAAGGTTATTTTTAGAGTCACACAGAAAGTAGTGGTTAAAATTTTTTTGGACATTTGGAAATCACAGTAAATTTTGATGCAGTGAGTTGTATTATTCCCAATGTTTTCTCTTAGGAGATTGGCCTGTGAAGAACAAAGACTTTCATGAGAAATGTACCTAGATGACTGTTCCTCTCTGAAGATACCCACATCTGCATTGGGTGAGCTCAGTGTCAGAAGCTGGTTGGTCGTGATGCTTAGATTCCGTAGGGAGAGAATCTAAGTTATTGCAACTTTATACTCATTCTGATGAAAGACCGTAATAATAATGGCTTACTGTAAAATGAAAACAACAGTAATGATTGTATTCATTAGCAAAATGATATTTGCTGGACTAGCATTAGCAGTTATCGAATTGCAGGTGATAATAGGAATGTGAAATTAATTTCATTGAAGGAATTGAAGAATGATTTATTTACAATGAACATCCATTCTGCGTGAAACTTCACTGACTCTATTAAAAATAACTGTATCCTTCTTAGCATGTGGAGCTTAAAACAAGAGCTCAAAATCTAATCTTTTAAGAACTTACTTTATGTCCATCAGAGTGGACACAAGGCCGTCACCCCAACTCAGGATGTTTTGTTCAAGGAGCAGAAATGACAGTTTAGTTTAGCTGACACAGTGGTATTGTATAATCCTTTTTTATATTGCCAGGGGTATAATTTGCAAAATTAGAAGAGACGACCAGGCAAGAGTAAAATGCAGTGGGTTTCATCTACACTTACACCTGTCTGTGTAACCACCGTCCAGTGCCACAGAGTCCCCTTCTTCTCCTGTCAAGTCCGGGTGCCCAGGAACCACCCCTGACTTCAGCCGCGTCAGTGGAGTCTTCCTGAGGTTAAGCTCTCACTAACGGAATCGTCCCACGCATCATCTCCTCTCTCCGGTCCTCTTTCCTCAATATGGCGTTTCTGAGATTCACTGATGTGTTTTCGCATACCCAGACTTCATTCTTTTTTATTGTCACGTGTCAATCTCTAAATAGTAAGCTCTTGATTCTTTATATGGTCGAACTTAGGATGATTTCCCATTGTGTCACAGAAAACAAACTGGTTCATGCTGGTAACATCCTGCCTAAGAGGCAGGCTGCCTTGTGGACGATGACAGGCCCGGGGGATTCCAAGAAGCCCCTCGCAGGGGTAGCATCAGAGAGCATGTTGTGCTGGGGCTCCTCGTTTTCAAGCTCTGCAATTGTGCCATGCACCGTACTTGCTATTGATTTTCTTTTTAAGGCCGTTTCCAAGCTCCGGCAGCAAAATCTAACATTCCTTTCTTCTACAAGCAGGCGCAGCTCTCGTGCTTAGGCCCTGGACACTGCACCTCCGCACAGGAAGAGCACTGTTCACCCTCTGGTGTGGTTCCCAGCTTCTCCAAGCACTTACTCTTTCACTAAAGTCCTCTTGGGGGTTTGAGCTCTGGTGATCTTCTGTTCTGTATTTGTTTACTAATAGCTAACTCAATGGGAAATTGCCCCCCTTTCTTATTCATTGTTTTTTATAGATTTCCACGTTTATCTAAATAAATAATGCTCTTAAAATACTTCCCTTCAATTACAGTTGCTCCCTCCACCTTTTTTTTTTCTTTTTGCTAAAATAGTACAGGGTCCCTCTCTCCCTTGAAATGTCCTGTTTAATTTCACCATTTCAATGACCAAGTGAGAATTGACAAAGACTCAAGTCCCAAGTCCATTCTCACTCCCAGGAGGAAACGCAAGGCGGGAAAAGGCTGCTTGCTCCGCAATGAACAGGTGCGAACAGCTTTAAAGAACTGCCCATCAGGAGTCAGCTTCAGGCCAGGGCAGTTTTAAACACAGGAAAGTCAGTTTCAAATCCATCAGGCCAGTCAAAAATCTTAAGGAAAAAGAACTCAGGGATGTATCTCATGCACTTTTTCCCCCATCAAGAGAGATGCTGCAGTTTTAAAATACTCTCATAAAAATAATGCAATGTCATATTTTATGTATGACTTAGGGTTGAAAAAGATGGTGAAGGTTTAAATGTTTTAAAATGTATTGCAGCCGGGCATGGTGGCTCACGCCTGTCATCCCGGCACTTGGGAGGCAGAGACAGGAGGATTGCTGAGTTCGAGGCTTGCCTGGGCTACATAGTGAGCTCAGGGCCAGCCTGAACTACAAAGCGAGACCCTGTCTCAAAAAAAAAAAAAAAAAAAAAAAGTAAAATGTATTGCAGCCGGGCATGGTGGCTCACGCCTGTTATCCCGGCACTCGGGAGGCAGAGACAGGAGGATTGCTGAGTTTGAGGCTTGCCTGGGCTCCATAGTGAGCTCAGGGCCACCCTGAACTATAGAGCGAGACCCTGTCTCAAAAAAAAATGTATTGCAGTAAAAGACACATTACAATTAATGTCCCTCAGAATACTTCCCTCCCTTCAAGCACACTTACCCACCTGTGTGCTACATTTGGAAGCAGTTCTCCAAGTCTGGAGTCTTCAGCTGTGTGTCCTGTCTGTCTGGTCATGAACCCATCCAAAATGTTTATCTTTCGTAGTGGTATCTTTCCTATCTTTTGAGTTTGAGGAAGAACAAGAAAGCATCCTGTCCCAGATTCAGTAAATAAGGTGAATGAGGATGCACTATAATGTCTTTACCAACCCTTCTTCAGGCTGGATGGCGTTTAGCAGCAGCATTCGCCATATTTTTTAAATTGCATTTGTTATTGGTACATTTTATATACAGCTCACAATCACACATAACATTGGAGAGTTTGTACCAGCATGTGACACAAGTTAATTCTCATTTTTACCCGCCGAGTTTTTTGATAGCAGCTCATGAAGATGTGAAAGAACGTCCAGAACTTCTTCAGCGAGTTCTAACAATGGGATATGTATGTGTGAAGCCAAGGGGGGAATATTTTGCAAGGATTAATGACAGAGTGACTTTTCTTGTTCTCAATTTTAAAAATTTAAACATTCACCAGTTTTCATTCCTACCTCATATAGCATTTTTAAATTCATGGCTATAATAAAAATCAAAAGTGGAAAAGGCTATCTCCTCAAATGAGATTATTTGTGCTTGCCACAAAGGAAAGATCCTTGTTGCCTCATTAGCATTTGGGAAAACATCTGTTCTCAAAGATATTCTTCGGTAAAGATCCAGCAAAGGTGGCGGCTAGAAGACAGCCTAAGTGATGGACAACTTGTTATGGCATAATGGGGGTGCGGCACAGCCATGTGGGTAGCTTAGATACAAGGCAAAGAATGTGCAGTCCTTGAAGATCAGGGGCCTGACAAGGGAGAGGCAGGTGTAGCCTGTCAAAGGTGAGGCCCACAAGTGGAGTGGACCCCAGAACTACAAGCTCTGCCGCAGCTTGCTTTCTCCTCCAGAGGCTCTTCTTTGCTGTAAATATTGTCTTTGACCATCTACTTTATACAAGAAACCAAGAAAGATGGAGGAATGTGGATACCCCAGTGCTTACACAGTGGTACCTCAGTTCACAAACTTAATTGTTTCCGTGATTCTGGTTGCAAACTGAATTGGTCATGAACTGAATCAAATTTCTCCAAAAGGTCAGCATGGAACCTAAATATTGAATTTGATTTGGTTCGCAAGCAATTCTGTTTGTAACCAGATTCATAGAAAGAATTAAATTTGTGAACCAAAGTACTGTTCATGCAACCATTGGGAAGCAGGGCCTTTTCTGGTGTGTTTAAGAAGAGATCATCATTGATTTCAACTGAATCCTAAAGCCTGTGACAGTGTTCTTACAGCACAAAACAGAAAAGTAAGGCGAACAAGGACATGCGGAGAGGAAGGCTCTGGGATGGAAGTAGTGATTGGGGTTACCCGGCGGCAAGCCAAGGATCGCCAGAATGCAGAATACACCATGAGCCGGGGAGAGTGGCACGGGAGACATTACTCCCCTCCCTGCAGGAAGAGCCAATCTTGCTGCACCTGGATTTGGACCTCTGGCTGTAGAATTTGGGGAGAAAGAAATCTTTTTTTTTAAAGTCACTAAGCTTGTGATCATTTGTTATGCAGCCATAAGAAACGAATACACTTATTGCCCAGACCATTAATAGCAACACTATTTTGGAGTCCACGCCCCAGTAGAGAGTGGCCTCAGTGTAGCCACGGCATCTTCACCTGCGATGTCATTCTTACATCTGCCTGTGACTTTTGTGTTGACCTGGCCTAGTGCACTTAGTGCAGTGAAGGGTGGACAGGGAAAAGCGAGGAACAGAGAGAGCTGGGTAGCTACGTCTATGGACAAGCATGAGCTGGGTCTGTTTCTCAAAGTCCTGATCGCAGTGAACAAATTCAGGCCACTAGCATTCACAGAGGAGTCGGGCAGGCAGGAATCACTTGTGTATTGAGGACTGAACAGTAATTATGCCAATATTTGTCATGTGTCATAATATTTTATCTTCACAATAGAGGCGAAGAGGCCATTGTTCTTTGTTCCACATTAGAGAAGGAGGAGCTGAGCTTGGACAGGTGAGGTCATTGGCTAAGATCCTGGCAGGTGAAGAGGGCGGCCCAGCACCTGAGCAGCGGGCGGGGTGTTGAAGAGATGGGAGCCTGTGGTATCACAGTGTGGCTCCGTTCTGCTGGGCCGAGGTCCTCTCGAGTTCACGCTCATTCTCAGCTCATGCGATTCAGAGTTCGCCTTTCCCCACCTTGGGCTGCAGAGCATGAAGGGTGACAAGCAAACCGGCAGCAGGAAATGGGTGGATTAGTGGAAAATGACTGAAAGACTCTTCCGTTGCTTCTACTAACATTTACAAATAGGTTCTTTCTGTTCACTGGAATAATAATCACACACTCATGTGGGATGAATATCACACAACCTTATATTTCTTAAAATCTTATACAAAACTCTTGGAAACATTGCTAAGTCTACTCGAGGATCAGTTGGATGTGCTCTGTGCATTATTCTGGTAACCAGGAATGTGTCCCCAAGGAGGGCGAGGAAAGCAGCTAGTCCATGCTCCATGGCAGGGAGATCATAACTGAACAACTATCGGCTTTTTCGCAAAAATTGATCGAGCTGGTCAAAATGCATGTGTATTTCTGAGGTTTGCTTTACCTCCTTCAGTTATAAAGGATGTGAAAAAAGAAAAGAGAGATAAAGAATAGAGGCTGCCCGTGAGGATCACTAAAGAGAGGTTATTAAGTGTCTGGCCTAAGCCCCAGAGCAGAACACTGACACAGTCTGTCTGATCAACAAGGGTTGAGCAAGTTGGCTGATCAACCAGGCTTGATGACGAGACTGGTACACAACACAAGTCAGGCAGGTACAGAATTTAAAGAAAAGAGGCAGAGTGGATGAGGGGCATGCTGTTGGCATGCTATTGGCTAGCCACTCTGAAACACGGCCAAAAACTGATCAGGATGGTATAAGCTGTGGAGATCAGCACAAGGTAGAAGATACTGTTTAACTGAGAAGACTGCAGACACAGAGGTAAAGTTCCAGGTAAGGCCTGGAAATCAGACTCAAAAACGACTCTGAAGATCACAAGACGATTCTCAAGAGGAACTTTTTCTGTGATTCAAGCAGGTATCAAGGCAGAATTGATAGGATCGGCTTCTAGTCTCTCAAATTTTCCACCAGTCACTCCATTTTCCCTGGGGAGTTTAATTGCTGAACTCATTAAACCTTGAACCGAAGATGAAAGGTGTCATTGATTGAGTTTCAAAATAAGTCAGTGCATTAATATTTTATTAATAATGATTAAAACCTGCTAAGACAACCTGTTGCAGTGGGTAGAGCCATGCATCAGACAACAAAGTGAGAAGTTACTGAGTCAGACTGAACCTTAAGATATAAAGTCTCTAATAACCTGAGGGTCTTACAAGGGCTTCACATATGGAGGCTGGGTCCTGAATTAAGAGTTCCTTAAGAATGTAAGCAATCGTCAACCCCCAGGCAAAGCTGGTGTGTCGGAAGAGAAAGGCCCAAAGGCCTTCACTGGGTGGAGTGAAGCCAACTCTCCCGCGCTCTGCAGGACAGTTTCTAGGAGCCAGCTGCCTGTTTCCTCCAGCCCAGTGACCTGCCGGCTCTCCGGGAACCAGTCCCGCCCACCTCTCCAGCTCCTGAGGCTCCAACCTGCCTGCCTGTTGTTGGCTGCGGAAACAGGAAAACTCATTTCATTGAAACGAGCCACAGTCTGTCTCCCGCCCACAGTGTACTCCTGCCTCCGCCTCATGCTGACCACATCTTCCTGTTCTTGCTGGCCCGGCTCACTGGCGAAGGTCTGCATCTGTACATTATAGCTGGAAATATGAGCAATACACCAGCAGCTGAAAGTCTGCCTTTGAAATGCTTCCAGCCTGGTCAATGGAGGAAATAGCCAATGCTTCATCAGAAACCCGTTTTCATGCACTATGCAATTCAAGTCAAAAGCTGGGCTCCCAGGGATTTAGAAGTATCCAAGCATCCAAGGCACTGGTGCTCAGTAAACTCCAGGTCAATCCCCAAATCCTGAGGCCACTCACTCCCCCAAGCAGCACGTTGGCCAGGCATTTCATAAAGTTACTCTGACTGGTTTGATTCTGAGTCTCAAAATAAAGGTGCAAACCACAATCTCAGAAAAGAACGTAACTAACTACATCTGTAATCAGGAACTTGGCTTCATTTGTTTTCCTTGCAATGGTGTATACTGTTTAAAAGCAAAATACTTGTGCAACCTTCTCTGCATCTCAAAGTTACATAGCACGCTTCAAGTACCACTGGGCTCTTAATGGAAAAGTAGGCAACCACAGTTAGAGAAATTCCTGTCATCGGAGGCAGCCCGACCCTGGACTCACTTGGGGCCCCACTCTGGGCATCTGGGATCCAGGAAAGGCCCACGTGCTGCTCTCTAAGAGGCCTCCTCTCCCTGGGACCCCTGGTTGCTGTCACTTTCCCTTTGCTCTTGTTGTCACTAACTTTGCTTAATGACCTTGTTCTCTGGGCTTCCGATCTCTCCAGCGGAGAAACGGGCCCAGCTCTCCAAGGCTGGAGTTGGGGGAGTTTGTTCTCTGGCTGAGACCCCAGAGTACACAGGCGGAATCACGTGGGCTGTGATGGGACCGAATGTGCAGTACATTTTTTTCCTAAATGGATGTTCAATATTTTAAGTGGCACATCAGTTACTCTGGGGTGTTCTTATCCAGTTCACTCCATCAGCTTCAATAAACACCAAATTAAAAAGAAAGGGGAAAAGGGAGGAAAAAGAAAGAAATAGCATGCCCTTCTGTGTGTGTGCGCGCGCGCGTGTGCGCATGTGTGTGTGAGTGTGTGTGTGTGTGTGTGTATGTGTGTGTAAAATAAAAACCAAAGAGAATTTAAAAAGCAGAAAGACACAGGCAGGAAGGTAAGGTGAAGTCTAATAAGATTACTGCCATATGCTGACACCCTACCTAGTCTTTCCAGCCATTGGATGCCCAAGGGAGAGAATTTCTTTCCCTTTGTTGGATGTTCTTCGCCTACATCTTTTGGCTTTCCCTTCATCTTTTCTTTTGTTTCACTTTTTTTTCCTTCAGCAGTACTGAGGATTGAGCTAAAGGGAGTTCTATTCCAAGGCCTCTCCTTTTTTGAGGCAGGCCAATCTGATCTCAATCTTCTGATCCTCCTGCCTAAGCCTCCCTCAGAGTGGGGATTACAGGTGCATGCCACCAACCTGGCTAGCCTTCCTATTTCCCATGTCTTTTTGATAAGCAGAGTAATAGCTCCCCAAAGGTATGGTATCAGGCCCTTAAAATCTGATGTTTTCTGTGGCAAAAGGAATACTTCAGGGGCAATGAAGTTCAGTATAGGGAGGAAGAGGTTTATTGTGGCCAATCCAGATAGGTCAAGGTCATCATCAAGAGGATCCTTATAGGAGAGAGCTTGCAGGGGGGCAGAATTGGAGTCAGGCAGCTTCCAGAAGAAGGAGGGGAAAGAATCCCCCTAGAACATGGACCTGATGACACCGACTTCAACCCAGTGAGGCCAGTCTCCAACTTCTGTCCTCTAGGGCCATAAGATAATGCTTTGTGCTGTTAAAGCCACCACTTCGTGGTCTTCGTGAGTATGTACACGGCATGGGGGCTGTGTTTGTGGGAGTGAGGAATTGAACTCGGGGCTTTTCATGGAGTTACATCCCTAGCTCTTTTTTTTAGTTTTTTGAGACAGGGTCTCTCTTTGCAGTTCAGGCTGGCCCTGAACTCAATATGTAGCCCAAGCTAGCCTCAAACTCATAGCAATCTTCCTGCCTCTATCTCCTGAGTACTGGGATTACAGTTGTGAACCACCATGCCCAGCTACCTTTTTTATTTATTTTTTATTTGTTTTATTTATTTATTTGTTTGTTTGTTTTTGTTTTTTTTGTAATTTTGAGACAAGGTCGAACTGTTGCTAATTTGCTAGGTTGGAATAAAATGTATAGTCCTCCTGCTTCAGCTTCCCAGAGTGCTGGCATTATAGGTGTGTACTGCCATGCCCAGCTAGTGTGTGTGGTCATTTTTATAGCAGGAACAGGAACCCCAGACAGTGTCTCTGTGCTCTGCTCTGAATCACATGTTCTCCATGAGGGCTAACAGCAAGCAGAGCTGCCAGAACTCCAAAATGGAGTCTGAAGTAAAGAGCTCAGGGGTGGAGTGACCAGGTAGGGCACAATCTGGTTGAAGATGCCCCTAAAAACCAGGATGAGCACAGTTTATCTTGATCGGTCTGGCTGGTTACCACCCTGTTGGAAGTCTGTGAAAGGTAAAAGAAAGTTCTGGAATGTTCACTGCCGTGAGGAAACTTTCCTGATGGGATGGAGAAAAGTCTGAGATGTGTGAAAAAGAGAGCTATACAGCAAGGGAAGCCAAGCATGCTGCCATTGAGCTCTGGACATGGCCTGCCCCTACCAGCTCAGAGTTTGGGGTGATGGGGGGCACTCTGCACTGACTGGCAGCCAATCACCCCGGCTAGACATGGCCCTAACAGGAGCTGTCCCTCACACAGCCAGCTGAGTCTACCGTTAGGGACAAGACTCTGTAGCCCACTGCAGTGCAGAGCCCCTACTCATCTGTTCCAGGTTCACGGCCTGGGAAATAGTAGCACCTGGGAGGAAGATGGCCCCAGAAGTCTCCACGTGTTCAGATCAAGTCTGGACCCTCTGAGTTCCAGCAGCTACTCAGATGTCTCAAACTTTTCTGAAAGGAGTCACTGGGTAGGAAAGGATTTCTACCCAGGGCTTAATGGACTGTCCAGGAACTATCTACATTTTCAGAGAAAGGCCGGCCCCTATCAAGAGGACGGGAAGAACGGTGACTCAGCGGAGCACATGACATCTGGGTCCTCTTGATATTAAACATGACAGTAGGAGAGCCGGGGATTTAGCTCAAATGGTACCACGCCTGCCTTGCAAACACAAAGGCCCAGGGTGGGTATATATATATATATATATATATATATATATATATATATATATATATGCCTATACATATACATATTACCCATATATATATATTACCAACTGCTAGTGCAATGTATAGCCATGGAAAAGGCAATAACAGAGCTTCCATTCCTCAGGGGCACCCAGTGCATGTTCATTGCCCTCTATTTGGAACCTTCCTCTAAGCACCCGCAGTGACACATTGCTTCCATATCTTCCTCTTTGTTCCCTCAAACCTCTCACCCGTCTCACGCCATTGACCTCAATGATATTCCCTCTCATTGTTCCTTTCTCAATGAATGCAGATCAAATTTGGGGCAATCTCCTGTTCCATTTGAAGTTCAACCACCCGCTTGGATTTGTGTGCTGAGTCTGAGACCTGTTGTGTAGGATTGTTTTTGTATCAGTTCTTGGGTTATGCTGCACCCCGGATTAAGAGGACAACACCCAACTCATAGCGAAGCATCGGATACAAGTAGCAAAAGAGAAGCAAGGGTTGCTGGGCAGAACGTGGTACAGTGGTTTCACTGAAAATGCAATTCAGTTCTTTTGCTTTGGATCTGCCTCCAAAATACGATCACGCCCAGCTCTCAGGGAAGGTGGGCCATGCCTGAGACCGCCCAGAAACCTTGAGGATGGGAGCCTGGGTGATCCATCTACAGGAAGAGAGAAGTGATGCCCCCCAGATGGCCCGTTTGCTCCAGACATCACATGGGGCCTGAGAGAAACTTGCTCCCCAGCATTGTCAGTGCTCCTTCATCAGCTTCGGCAATGCTGCGGGTAGCTTGTGTCAGAGTTAAGACTGAGTATCCTGGGGCGCGCTCTGCACACCAGGAACCAGGAATGAACACTTAACATTCCTCCTTTGATGTTTTCCAAATGGTCTACACAGGGGCTGTCAGCACGAAGAATTATTTTATTACACTTTCAGCAGTAATGGGGAAATCTCGTTTGGAGCCACTGTTTGGATGTTAAAAGAGTATAGACTGATTTTCTGTAACTGGAGTACAAATTGATCTGGTGAATACAGCACACGGAAGTGCCCCACGAGCAACAGGCCTCTTGGTGCAAACTGCTGGTGCGCTATGGGCATGGCAGGCCTGGTCTCCCCTGGCACCTTCCTCCATACTGCTTTCCAGGTGAGCTCTTTCCCTATCTGGGTCTCTGGCTGTGCATTTGTGAGGTGAGGTGCAAATTAGGCTTGTGGCAGAACAAGAAGGACAGGTAATAAGCCCAAGCTTGGGTCTCCATAGCTGGACCCAAACACTTACCGCTGAAACCAACTTCTTCAATCCTATACGGCAGGCAAGGGGCCTCCAAGCCCTGGCCCTGGACAGCCAGTGATTCAACCCCACAGGCACATAAACCTTTAATGTGATTTTTAACAATATTTTTCATACTGAATGAGCAGTGCTTGAGCATGATGACAACAGAACTCTGTCACACACTGACTATATTTTATAGGCAGCCCCAGAGAATCTCTCTCTCTATTCAGAATTACTCAGACAAGCCAAAATTTGGATACCCAAAGTGTAAGAAGTTTCCAAAACAGTCTGGAGAAAGTCCCTGATCCTCCTTGACATAGTTTCTAGTCTGGGGTAAGAAAAGATGGGCAGAGCCGAGCGTGGTGGCTCATGCCTGTAAAGCCAGCACTCGGGAGGCAGAGGCAGGAGGATTGCTGAGTTCGAGGCTTGCCTGAACTATACAGTGAGCTCAGAGCCAGCCTGAACTACAAAGCGAGACCCGGTCTCAAAAAGGAAAAAAAAAAAGATGGGCAGAAGGATTGGAGGCAGATGGGTGTACAGCTGTTTTTCTGTGAGTACCTATGTGCACACATGTGCTTGAGCACTTGCACATGTAAATATGCAGATGGACTGTGTAAGAGCTTATCATACACAGTCCCCCTCCTTGTCCTGGGCTCCCTGATTTTTGGCTGCTGTCTGTCCATATTCTGTTGTCACCTTGTCAGTGACGTTCCAAGTCACGTGTAAAGAAGCAAGACCATTGGCAAGGTTTGCTGTCTCTTCCACCCAAGGACTAGCCCATGCTGGAATTCATGTGAATCTACATTGAGAAAACATCTGCCCTCCCTGTGCCACATACATGGGGGGCCCAGACATGACATTAAGTGAGACACGGCCCCTAAGAGGTCTCTAGGCTGGGGGCAGGAAATGGGAGCAGGGTGAGTTCTTTCCACAGGAATGGAGACAGTCACATTATAAGTCTTCATGTGGAGGAAACTCAGGTTTTCTGTCATTGTGACAAGATAAGTAATTTAAAAAGAGGCCAGGTATATTTGGGCTCATGGTTTTGCTGAATTCAGCACATGGAAGTTGGCCCTGTTATTTTGGGGCCTGTGACAAGGCACTTGATTATGACAGAGGCTATGTGGCAGAAACTGCTTACCTAAGGGTACTGGGAAGGACAGACAGACACGAAGAGCTGGAACCCAAAAGCCCCCTCACCTATACCCTCTAGTGGCCTAACTTCCTTCCACTAAGCTCTGGCAGAGAAATCTCAGTTCATGGCATCCAGAAAGCAGAGGCCAGGGGAAGGCTGAGAGGAAGGAGCCAGAGATCACAGATAGTTCCCAAGCACCTGACTCCCGTGATCCTCTTCCTCCCATGTGGTTCGACCTCCCAACAGCTCAGCATTGATGAAGTTTCTGTCCTCACAATCCAAAAACCACTCCGGGAGTCTCTTGATGCAGTCATGTTGACCATAAAAATTAGAAAACTAGCAGGCACAAGATTTTATCGCCTCCAAATGGTGCCACAGACCAGGAACCAAGACCTTTAACACGCAGCCCCTTGACCAGCACTTCCTCAACCATAATTGCACCTGAACGTACAAAGTTTACTTGGTGGATCCTCCAGGATCCAATAGCCAGTTGGGTCCACAGCACCAGCTGTGCCCCAGGACCCGACTAGCGGACCTTCCCAGGGCTTTGCCCAGTGTGCAGAGCATATGGCACAGATAAGGCACAGAAGCCATGCTGAGTCCGAGTCCTCATCACACAGTTGCTCATGGACACTCAGCACCTGCGAGTCACTGGCCTTCTACAGCCCAGTTTCCTCATTTTTGAGGTAAAGGTGAAAAACCTCCTCAAGTGTGGCTGTGAGAAACTCCCAGCAGGATGTGCCGTCTGCCTTGGCGGCCTTTGTTCCGGCTCTGAGGCTTCCTCAGACGTAGTCAGAGGGAAATGGGACATGCCCTCCACCTCGACCCTCGGACGGAAGCCGGGCAGGCCCCGTCAGAAGTGAGCATCAGAAGCGGGACTGTGGGAGACTCAAGGGGTTGGAGAGCATCAGCCGCACGAGACAACCCAATCAGCACACCCCTCCCCCATCTCCGGGAGGGTGAGTGAGGGGCTGAGTGTCACTTGCCAAGCACGTGCACCACGCTGGGATGAAGAGAGGACGAGAAGGATGACAACGAACCCCCGGGGGTTTTGTTTCACTCAGACACAGACGAGGGAAAGTTCATAGCGCCCTGGGGGAGACAGGAGTCCACAGCGGTTCGGGGCAGAAGCTCTCAACCAGTCGCTGGCTCCAGAGCTAAGCAGCTCCCACAGTTCACGTGAAAAGGAATCTTGTTCCTAATCTTGGCCACACAGTAAGAGGACACGGCTGAGCCGGGCGTCTCACTCCCAGTTAGGGATTTGGGCCAGGGGCCATCTCGGTCCATTTCTTAGAGAAGGAAGAAGCAGCTCCCGTCCAACCCCTTCACAAATCTTCCAACCGCACAGATCCTGGAGGAGGTACACCTGTGCCTGGCCGATCAGAGCGAAGGCTCCGGAAGACATTTAACAAACCCCACAGCCCTCAGGACATTGTCTTAACCAACAGCTCAACACTGAACGGAGTTTAATTCTCACCTCCTTGAAACCCAGGAGAGCAGAAGTCTCACCAGCCAGGTCCTGAAGGGAACAGGAAGGAATGCATAAACCAGATAATTACCAAGAAAGAATATGCATATGACATTTTGTGAAATTTGTAATTGACTAGAAGAATCAAAAGGGTCGCCTACGGTAAAAATCTACATATGAGGTGTGAGTTTAATTGATAAAAATCAAATGGAAGATTATCACGTAGAACTTGATAGCAGCAGAGCTTAAATTTTTGAGGAAAGTTCTCTTTTTGAGGAAAAATGATCACTAAGAGCCAAAGGGCGTGAAACAAACGAAAAAGTGGCCTTTTGTGTTTCTCTTTCTGCTATAATGGAGAGGGTCCTCTGGCGGAGCAGCAAAGAGGGGAGGGTCTTCCCGCCCGAGAGCATCTTTCCGTGTTGATCCCACGTCAGGGACCACTTTACCAGCAGAAAATGTCTCAATGAACTGAGCAAGCATCTCCATTCCAGTCTTGCCGCTTTGCCCTGAAAGCTACACATAAATTATCGAAAATACCCTTTGAACACTGGCCCATTAGAAGCTTCAAAGAGCATTTGGAATGCACAGAAAAAGCGGGAAATTACCTAGACCAAGACTGGAGGAGTACAGGCTACCGCCTTCCCCCTCTCGACTCGGCACACTTAATCATGAAATTGTGCACTTAGTGGAGGCCGAGCTCGTCTCATACAGATGAGAAGAGGGAGTGTTTTGTGAACAGAAAATGCACATGCAACCCCGAGCCTCCTGCCGGGTCCTCCGGGTATCAGGTGCACATCTCTAAACAGAAGCAGAACCTTTTCCCAGATCCGCACCTCTCTCCCAGCTGGCTGTACCAGCCGCTCGCTGCCTGAGGAGCGCAGAGGGAAGCCTGCTGGAGCCGGGCCGGCCCTCCCCGCTTCCGGCAAACTGACGCGAACCTGACTGTTGAACTTGACTGGCGGCCATTTGGTGGATTAATTCGATCCCTGCGAGGAAGGCAGGCAGAACCCCAGAATACAGACGAATGAGACAAACAGAAGGAAATTGGCTTCCGTTCCAATTTTCTGCGTGGCTGGCAGGCACGATTGCCAGGATAGCCATCCGGGCACGCTGTGTCTTTGGAGAGGTGTTCCTGACTTCGCCGAGCTTCCAGGGCAGGGTTGGGGGTGGGGGGTGAGGCCTGGGAAGCTGGATGAGGTCAACCTGGTGGCCTCCCTCCCAGGAAGGGAGCCCTGATTGAAAACATGTGAACCTTTTCTGCTCCTGTGTGTGAGACGGTCGCTCCCTGGTCTCCAGCAATGGGGAATGCCGAACCCGGGTTTGCCTCCTGGCTGGTGCACTGCACCGAGACCAGAGCAGAAAGCAGGGAGAAGTGGAGCTTGGTGACCTCCCGGGGCCCCCCGGCCCGGGAGGAGGACAGGACCCTTTCACCTTGCACTGAGACGGCTAATTGTATTGAGCCAGCCCTAAGGAGAACAACCTGAGGTCAAAGGCACACCTCCGTATGCATAGTGTGTGCCACCTGCAGCCTCCCTGCAGGCCTCAACGGAGTAGAACAGAGGCTGTGGTTTGGAGACTCAAACATGTGAATGGAAATTATTATTGTTAATTTGTTAACACTATAATGTATCAATGTAAAAATAATATCACTGAATTAGTAAAATATAAGTCATCGTAGTCCTTATTATTATAATGCAAATCCCTCTTCCCTATTTTGTGGGGTGTAGTTTGTAATAGTAACTTATTACTAGAAAGTTGTACACGCAGACTAGAATCCAATTTATATACGTTGCCCATATTTATATTGGGTAGGTGCTGTTTTTATTGACTTGTCATAGTGCTTAGAACATTCCCAACACTCTTTAGACATTAGACCTTGTGTTACATTAGGTTCCTAGGGCTTCTGTAGCAACAGAGACTTATTTCCACAGTTCTATAGTCTGAAAGTTCTAAGGTGAAGTGTCTGCGGGGCTGTGGTCCCAGCATTCTCTGGGGGGAGATTCTTCCTGCCCTTTCTAATTTCCAGGAGCCCACGTGCTCTTGGCTCAGGCAGCAGAATTCCAATCTCTTCCTCTGTCCTTTCGAGGTTGTGTGTTTCCACGTCTACCCCTCTTTCTAAGGATGCTGGTCCTACTGGGTTAGAAACCCACCCTGCTCCCACCATAACTAATTACCTTTGAAACTGCCCTATCTCCAAGTATGTCCAGGTTTGAACACTCTAGAGGTTAAGGCTTCAACATATCTTTTTTTGAGAGAGAACATAATTCAACTCACAACGGCTTTGAATACTTTCTATTCAATTATGTCCCATCCTTTATATTCATTTATGAAATCTTTTGTCAAGCAGAAATATTTCATTTAAATGTTTTTATCTTTATAAAATTTCTTTCATCGCTCTTTCTGTTTCCTATCTAGGTATCATAAAACAATTTGACAATAATTGTGCAAACATTAATCAATAGCTACAAGTTTTTTTTCTTGAAAATCCTGCGTAAAATAAAGGATTTTAAAGAGACAAGTTTTTTTTTTACTTCCATAGTTTGATTTTTTTAGAACAGAAGTTTGAGTCTTTTACAAACTTTTCTAGAGACTAAAAGGAGAAAAGAAGCTCTCTAACTCATTTATCATTTTTAAAAGATTTTAAAACCCAAATTGGAAAACAACATTGGGTATGAGAGATTTAATTGTGTATTTACTAATGCAGATTTTTAAATCCCAAATATAATATAGGCAAGCGAGTATCACAATATATCCAAAATATGCCTTGTGAAGTAGGACCTATCTCAGAATTACCAGCACAATTTATTCTTATCAAATCTATTCAGGTTATATGCCTCACAAGCAAATTACATAAGAAAAATCATACACATATAATCATCTCATTGGAAGAAAATAAAATTCAATAAATTCCATAGCATTTTGAGATGAAATAAATACCAACTTTTAACAAATTAAAACTGCCACAAAGTCCATCCAACTGCAACGTCAAAATTTATACACAGGCATGTGACTTTATCCTGCAGTCTTGGTAGTGAATTTATAACGAACATACCTTTTTTTATTAAACATTCTGAAATCTAAGGAATGTCTAGTTTCTTCATTCAACAAGCAGAAATAACAGTAATCTCATCCTCTGTGCGTTGCTGCAAGATTGCATCGAGGTTTCTACTTTATGGTTGGCAAGGCAACAAGTTAGTTGTGTTCACTGTGGAGTCCTGTCCTGCAGAACATGGCAGCCATGCAGTCAGTATTCATTTCAGCTGCGTTCTGGAGACGTCCTCTTATCTGCTGACAGAGTGTGTGGTATTGACTGGTGCACCATGCACGGTACTAGTGCCTCCTGTGGGGCAGACAGTGTCCCACATACTGCTTCCATTTTAACTCCGCACAGTCTTACTTGCCTCTAAAAGAAAAACAGTGGATTCACATTGCATTGTTTTGAAAATGCCGGTGTGATAGAAACAAAATCTGAATGAGAAAACAAAGTTATTGTCAATTGCTGATGTTTATGTATGTGAAACTGATACTGATAAAACCAATAAAAACAGTAAGAAAAAGTAATATGATGGCTAGGAAAACTATGATGTATAAAATTAACAATTTTTCTGTATATGAAAAATAATCAATTAGGAAATAAAACAATAAGGCAGATAATACTCTTAAACATAGGCAAGAAAATTAACAACAAATTTCTACTGGGAGCATGAGAAATCTTAAAAATATTTAAACACACATTTTGTAATTAGCTAGAAAGACTCATCATGAAGGTATCAGTTCTCTCTGACTCCATCTATAAATGCTTCACAATTCCATTCTAAACACCAGTGAGGTTTTCTCTGGAAAGATAAGCTATTCTAAAATTCATAGAGAACAATCAAAGTACAAGAAAAGCCAGATATAGTCTCGAAAATATCCTAACACAAAGCAGCGTTAACAGGTGTTAATATACATTTGAAAACTGCGAAAAATCAAGTAGTTAAGGACAGAGCCAGTAATCGACACTGAACTCTGGAGGTTTTTCAAAGGCTAACTATAAACAAAATACATCTGGGAATTTTAAATGTGATAAAAGTGGCATTTCATATCCATAAGGAAAAGATCAAAATGCAGACATTGTGGATTCCTACCTCTTTTTTCACCAAAATTATTTCCAGATAAATCAAACATTGAAATGTAAAAATGAATAAAACAATCAGAAAACTTTTAACAAGATCTTCCTTTTGAATATTATCTTGAGATGGGTAAGCCTTTTCTTTACTAAAAATCAAACCTAAAAGCAAAAAGTTCTATCGAGTCTATCAACTTAATCACTCATTCTGTGATATAGAATTTTAAATATTACATCAAAAATGAAATCAAAGGAAAAAAACAATTTGAGGAAAACATAGTTACATAACAGAAACTTCTGTAATAAAAGTGGGAAGTATCACACCGATGACTAGAAAAGAGAAATAATCTGTTAGAAAATGAACATAGGTTACAAATAGTGTAAAAAATCTAAAACTTTTACCTTAATATATAATTATAGAAATACAAATTGAAGCAGTATTTAGAAAAGAATTTTAACCTAAGCAACCTCAAATGAGCAAGACTGATGGTATTAAAAGGATTACAAAAATAGGATTATTATTCTAAAATGAAATTAACCCATTAGTTCTACTTTGAGGAATTCATTCTAGAGTTAAAGCTGACAGCTGTACACAGCATAGTAACATTAAAAAAAAAAAGGCAAAAAATCTAGGGAAAGCCAGAATACTAAAGACATTGTAGCCAATGTGTACTTTGTCATCTACAGAGTCATTAAATTGAGGAGAATGTTCAGGAAGTAGAATCCCAAGACCTTCATGCTATGGTGTTAGATTCAAAGTTCAGGTTTCACACGATGCTACAGTTCAGACATATGATTGTATTTTGCCAAGAAGGTCAGAAGGAATGAGAAAGAGACAGTGTGTATGAAAATAAAATTTCTGAGAGTGCACACAAAAAAACAAAACTGAACAGTGATTAAATTATTGAAGAGAAACATATCAAGACAGACATAGTCTTTTTTAAAAAAACTTCAGATTAACTTGTTACATCTATGTGATAACTTCACAGTATAAATTAGTATGAAAGCAATTCTAAAAGTGGTAAAAGTCTTAGAATTTTAAAACCTAGACTTATTCAAGCCTGCAGAATTCTCTTGGGAATAACCTTTCTCTAATTAAAAGCATACTTTTGTTCCTAACCTTTTGGCATTTCCTGTTCAGTTCTGATTCTTCCTTTCAAATGTCTCTCTTTATCTATCGGTACCTTGAAGTGGACATTCTGCATGCTTCCTTCTAAGAACTCTGCAATAGATTATACTCCATTTCCTGATCCTCTTGCGATACAGACTTTGCCCACAGAAGGCAAACAGGGGAAGCAAGCAGGCCACAGCCCAGACTCTCACCTGCAGAATATCCTCTCTGTGCCTCCGAATGCTTATCAGTCCCCAGATAGGCAGCATTTCTGGGAAATATCTGATTCACCTCACCAGTTCTGCCTCGAGTTTATTGACGTTAACCCCCAGTTGCTGCTGCCTTACACCAAACTCAAACGGATAAACATGTGCTGTGAGAGAGAGAGAGAGAGAGAGAGAGAGAGAGAGAGAGAGAGAGAGGGAGGGGGAGAGACACAGAGACACAGAAACACAAAGAGAGAGGAGAGACGTATCACAAAGAAAGAAACAGAGAAGGAGAGAGAAATTGGTTAAACCAATGCAAATAAGAATTCTACAGTTAGAAAAATCTGAATTCAGAAAGAAACTGAATACTTTCACTATGCGTATATTTTTGTATTTCGTGGTTTAAAAATAGTTTTCTCTTGAGTTCTATATAATCATCTTCTTCAAACTGAGCTAGAAGGTTTCCACAGAAACCTTGCTGGCCACCCCAGAGCACAGGCTGTCATCCACCAGGCCCATTTGATCATGGACAGTTTGGTGTGTCGTTAGGCCCTTTAAAGGGAACATCCTGAGAGCCTGTTTTTACTCTGTTCTGAGAGCGATTTTGCATCTTCTTCTACAGCAGTGTACTCCATTTTCTGAGCCACAAATAACCCAGGGCTCCCTATTCTGGAGCTCCAGGCAAAACTAGGTCAAGTAACAGCACACTGATAGACACCCACAGTCAAATCAGCTCACCCCTCAGAAAGCGAAGAGGCGATGGATCTGCGCCTACCTCTGTGCACAGTTATTTCTACGTTGTTTTAGCCCCTCCCTTATTAGCATAAAGGCACGTGTAGATTACGCGTAGGTTCCAAATGTGTACAGAATAATTTTCATTTTATTATCAAAATTATGGAAGTTGCGTTCTGCGGTGCTATTTCTATCTGTCCCAAAAGGGTTTTGCGCTTGCCCCAAATCACGATTCCCCTGCAACAAGCTATTGAGAACCAGCTCTGAAGCTGTCTTCTTCCCTCTTCGCAACGATTGCAACAAGGATTTTATGGTTTTCCCCATTTAGCGGAAAAGGAACTCGAGTAGGAAAGATCAAGCATTCTAAATTTTAGCATAAATGTCAAGGTGAAACGAATGGCAAACTCTGAAAAACTCCCTAATAAAGCCGAGGAAGCTCCTATTTTATTTCAGTGACAACCTCTACTTCTAACCCGAGTTTCCAATCATAAAGCTTGATGCCATCTTAAAGGGATCGCTGTCGCACACACTGCCAGAGAATAAACTGTCTGCAGAATTTAATTGAGCCTCTAAACCCGCACAGCCTCCCTTACACTGTAGCGCAGGGTGCCGTCTCGCCCTGCCAAGGACAGACGCACGGTAGAAGACATTTTTAATTGATTCTTCATTCTTTTTTATTATTATTTCAGAGACTCCAGGAAGAGCAAGGAATCAGGCGCCATGCAAGAGAGAAGAAGGTGCAGTTGAGTATTCCTGCTCTGTCCCTGTCTTCTTGGTGAAATGCGATGGATTCAGTTAATATTTTTTATATTTCCTGACATTAAACGTCTGACATGTCATAGTGAAGGTGTCAGGAACCCCCGTGTGAAGCGGACTTGTGAGGTTTTCTTCAGCTCCTCTCACAAGAATCGTGTTCACATGACCACGGTCTGAAATACAAGGATATCCTCGGGGACGGGTACATCGCCAGGATCTACCAGGCCACCGGAGTAAGGAACGGACCTCACATCAGCCGAGCACTCAGTGTGGCCTCAGAGTCTGCTTATATTTGATAGAAAAATGTACACACAGGTACCTATACTGTATACTACACAGTAAAATAAATGAGGACGAGAGAAAGCAGTATATTAATAGACAGTGCAGTAAATAAGTTTTGCATCAGTGAAATCTCAACTGATAGCAAAACTCAACATTAAAACTAAACCTTTCTTCTCTCTGTCTCTCTCTCTCTCTCTTCCCCCCACGCTCTAGGAATTGCCACTTTAATTGTTTCCATTTTATTGTTGTTCTTTTTGGAGTTACCACTTTAACTTTACATAATGTAATTAGACTCTTATCTCTAGATTTTCCCATTATATATCCATTCAGTTGATTTCACCTTATATAAAATTAGAAATTGTGTTGACTCTCATTACCTCCATCTTTGCTTCCTTTCTCTCACTGGTTCTTCTAATTTTTAACTTTTATAATATAAAAGTTTTTAGCTCTAATAATACAATCTAAATCCTGAATGTTTAGTTTCAGATAATGTCTGTGGAACTCTGTTGCCAGAGAAAGTCGGGACTTAGAGTAAAATCACTTTTTCCCCCATTACTTTTTATCTGAACCTCCTGAATTTTGTTAAATTGTTTTGTACATGTTGTCCATGTTTTTAATAACTGTGCTTCTTTTATGTAGCTATAATTGCCTTGCGTGATTTATCTATAATTATACTTTTTAAAAATTTCAGTATGCACATATTAAAACTCGAAGATACCTGTTAAAAGATAACAAAGTTAATTTGCTGCCGCCTCTACTGGAGCAAGTGCTACCAGATCAGCCCTGCAGCCAACAAACAACGATGATGCTGAACAGAGGAGTATTTGGGGCAGTATTTGGGGCAGCTGTTTTCGGGCGCTAAGGAACTGGCAGCCTAGCATGAAGAGCCTCAAGAGCAGAGGACACGCTCTCCGGAACTCCCCCAGTTTCCTGCCACAGGACTGTTGCCCGACCGTGGTGGAGAACGCAGTGGTCCCATGGAGCTGGGTGGCGTAGACTGGAACGAAGGACACTAATGCGGCTCAGGTCTGAGGGCCAGGGAGAGCATCCGGTAGGAGGAGGCGGTGCCCGGGGAGTCCAGCGAGGGGCAAATCTGTGTCTGAAAAGATTTAAAATAGGATGACAAGCGAAGCAGCACAAAGACATCAGGGATCAGGCAGTGGCGAGAAAGTATCAGTTCTAAGCACACTGGAGTCTGGGCCATGGCGGGGTGAAGAGAGCCCATAAGCCCAGCTGTGAGCGTGGGCCATACAACTGAGGCACAGAAAGGACCTCGCTTTGTCCTGAGTAAAGACTTCATCCCAGAAGTATTCCAGCTCACTCCGGCAAACGACACGTCCAAACTCATGGATCTCCTCCACGGAAGCACTGTTCAGTTGTTATATTCTGACAAGTTACCCTAGTGTGCAAAGCACAGGTGTTGTCCACGGTTCTGTGCAGATGAAGCACAAACCAACCCCACATAAGACAACTCAATAAGCTGATATCTGAATTCCTGACACAACAAGAATCAATACTTTTAAGGGATAGATATCAAATCTCATGTTACTACAGAAAATAATTTACAAAATCTGGTGCTCCGACAATGATCGCTAAACGTAGAAAGAAAAAGTTTTAAATCAAGCAATGAAGCAAAGAACTGGCGATAGTCCAGATTCTAATTACAAGACACAAAGTCTATAATGCAGTTAATATAAATAGGTTCAAAGAATCAAGTAAAATAAGGTTAAGCGACTAAAGAAAAATATAGGCTTCACAAATAAGTGTATAAGGAATAGGAGCAGATAAATGTAAACCATAAGGTAAAACCAAATTAGAAACTCATTGGCTGGGCATAAAAGCAGGTTAGAAATTATGAACTAAAATGCCAGAGAATGCTTACTCAAAACAATAGGAATTTTATAATCTTAAGAAATTTCTTAAAAGAATAGCACAGTAAATCATACTGGAGAAAATAAACTGAATTTCGGGGGTCTCTGTGGGATAATATCAAATGATCCAGGAATTCCCCCAAAGATAAGAGAATAAGATTGGAGTAGCAAAAATTACTAGAAAAAAAATGAGTCAACATAGCTGAAATGTAGTGAACAAAAATACACTGATATAGACTCAAGAAGTTTAGATAATCTGAAATAGAATAAACAGAAAGAATTATACCAAGACAAATTATAATCATACTATTTGATCCTAAAGACAAAAAGAAAAAAAAGAACTCAAACAGTGAAGGAGAAAACAGATTATTCACAATGAAAACAAGGATAAGAAATTACACTAATTTTTCATACGAACCAATGGAGACCACACTTTTTGAAGTACAGAACAGATAACAGTAGTAATATCTGTCTATGTCTATTTAAAATATCTTTCCAAGATAAAAATAAGATAAAGATGCTTTCTGATAAACAAAAACAAAGAATTCAATATCAGCAAGATTCCTATAATAAATTCTTTAGATGGAAAGTTTGGCTCTACAAAAAGGAAACAAAAGCTAAAATTGGTAAATAGGCAGGTTATGTATTTTAAATAATGCCTTCTTTACTCATTGTAATTTGTTTAAGAGAAAACTAAACATTTAAGTGATAATGAAACCACTATATGATAGAGTTTATAACATAAGTACAAGTAAAAGATATGACAGATATTTCACACAGTATAGAGTGGAATAATATTATATTATTGTGTGGTGACAATATTTCTACATTATGTAGTATGACAGTGAAGTGGGGAAGTAATAGGTATCTAATAAAATGTAAAGTAAAAATTGCTAAATAGCAAGGCATGATGTCTGAAAAATTACACAGACTAGGTTCTTACAGTTAAACATGCACATTATTAGCTACATTAAGAATAATCAAAGAAATACAGGTAACAACCCAATAAAGAAAATAAAATATCTATGAAAATTTTCATTAATACAAAAGAAGGCAGAAAAGGAGCAAGAGAATAAAAAAAATAAAAAATAAAGTAAGGCAATTGACAAATTCAATAGAATCAATAATTACACTAGAAGTAAATGAACGGAAGCACCTCTAATTAAAAGACAAAAATTATCAGACAAGACAGAAAAGAATGACCAAATTACATAGCTTCTGTAAGGGATCAATTTTTAAAATAGACAAATCAATAGAAAGACAAAGGAAAGAAGAAAATATACCATATTAGGAGGAAGCACAAGGAAGCTGGTGTGACTATGCTAGAAATCAAAGTACTTTCCAAGGCAAAGAGTACTATAAGAGATAATGAGGAAATTACATAATGTCAACAAAAGGATGCCTCATTCTTCACCTGGTTTACAGGATATGATGCACCTAATAAGTCAATATTAAATCTCATGAGTAAAACTCATGAGCCAAAGGGGGGAAAGTACTTATCCCATTCATAATCAAAAAGGACACACTACTATTATACAAAGTAAATAAGTCATGAAATATCTTTAACCTCTTTTATTTATTTTCAAAAGAACACTTCATTCATTTTCTCTGAAACCACTTGTATTGCAGCTCAGTCTGCTGGAGTATTTTCTCAAGAAATGTCTGCAGCTCGGGATAGAGGGGAGTTTGATCCATAGGCACCATCCACAGGTTGATTTGCAATGTATGTTTCGAGGCAAAGAAGCTATTATTTCAGCAGGTCAATGGAATTAAAATCTAGATTTCTTTATTAATAATGTGGTTTTTGACGTGCAATTTTTCACCAAGCCTTGTTTACTTTTGCACCAAGAGTCAGGTGAGCTATTTCATGGCAAATCAGTGCCTGTATTTTTTCTGTAACACAGAGTCTGAGCGTGACTCGAAGCAGCTCCCTGCAGCATCTTCTCTCGGCCGCAGGCTCCTTCCACACCATCACCCAGCAGCGGGTGGTCCGGCTCTTGTGCAAGATCCCACTGCCGGAAATGTGACTAGGGATGGTAACTACAAGATAGTTTCTAACTTTCCCAACTTAGTTCCAATTCCTTAGTTCTCATTGTTTCTCTGTCCCCTTAATCCATGTAATGACCCCAAGAATGTAGCCAATCTTCTTTTTACTGCCCCCTGAGCATTTAAAAAAAAAATGTGGCACTAGCCACCCCGCATTGTCATCATCTTAATTTCTTGGTACAACATAACAGCAGTGAAAGTCTGAGGGGTTGTTTTCCCTCTCACCAAAACCTTCCTACTCACTGGTGGTTTTTTTTTTCTTCTTTTTTTTAAAATCTAACCAAAGTTTCTGAGCTATATTTGCATATAGAATCATAAAGAACTTTAAAAGTTATTCTTATGCTTTCTTTCTATCAGCATTTATGTTCTTTTTGTCTAGTTTATGTTATTATTTTATGATACTAATTTTATCCTATTTTGTCATGAAACCCCTTTGGCTGCCTGCATTTAAGAGTGCAAAGCAAATATAATAAAGGCTGACTTCCTAAGGCACTTGAAAGGCAAAACACTTTTTGAATCATGCAATGAGGAGACACAGAAAAAAGGCTCTGATTAAATCTACTTTCAGCTGAAAATTTCTAAGCATTATATTAATGACCTTGAAGATTGTCCAGCAGCAATATCTTGGGCATGAATTTCTTCAAAGGTTGAAACATAGGTTAGAACCCTCCGGAGGCTCCAGTGATATCAAATAAAAAGCTTAATCAATTTGTAGAAGCAAAAAGGTGGACATGCTTTAGAGCACCAGAAATTGATACTCTGAAATCTACAATTATTGAAACTGAAAGTAACTAACTTGCCGTCTGATAAGATTTCTTTCTACTACTGTCTCCCTTGCCTGAGCAGACATGAAAGGAAAAATAAATTCCAGGGGCTCTGAAATCAGTAAGACTTTGTAAATGTGTTAGAATCTTCATGCTATAAAAATGTCATCTTATCTGGCCAAAGGTTAAGTCCTTTATCCTGATGAATTCATTGACCCAAGATTCTCTTTTTGGTTCTCAACCCCTGTTAACCTTCACGATGTGCCCTTCAAAGCTTAAACCTGAGCAGAGTTCATCTGGTGTTGGATCTCTTGACTTAGAAGTTGATCGACCTAAGATGAGGAAGCAGGCGAATGCACATGTGTTGATGTGTATGAAATGCAAGGGAACCTAGAACAGACGGCATTAACCTGAAACTTCCCAGGTTAAAGAAATGCTTGCATGTGTCTCCATGTTCCTCAGTATCAGTATAGCTGAGACAGTATCACCAGCCTGTACCCACATGACCTCTTCTTCCTCTAACTACCTGGTCTGGAGACAGGGCGTGCACAGAATTTTCTTCTTGGCACTCAATTACAAGGCTATCAAGAATGCAGAACACTGTTTTGGTAAACAAGACAGAGGAAAATAAACCTGTGAGTTCCACATGATCTTGAAAATTTCTGAAATCACCTGAGAATTATTCACTCTGCCTTGTAATGACAGGCTAGGTTTCATTCCTTTCAAACAAACCTGTGGGTTGAAATGCTAGTTTGAACTGATTTCAAACGCTTAACTGAAGCATTATTTCTCCAAAGCAATATAAGCACATTTCACCCAAAGTCTCTTGCTGCGTTGTTCCTGATTAGCTCTAGCCTAAAGGGGCTCTGGTAGATCTCTGCTAGGACCTGGATTCTGGGACTGGGATTGGAGATGTGGGCATCCTGCAGAGAGGTCACATTTGTGAAACTATCCTTGTGCTGGGCAAAGAGGAGCAGCCTTCTAGTACCACACGGAGTAGTGGCCGAAATAAAACAAGACCTTTCTTCAAGGAAAAACGCAATCACACGATCCTCCAAACTGGGACATGCCATGCCTGTAATGATGTTGCCTGTGCTCACAACATTCTTCTGGTACCAACTCAGATAAGTAGCCCAGTGAGAGACAAACAGAAGTAGAAGAAAGCAATTAGTAGAAATTTCTTATTTTCTAGCATTCGGACATAAATCATTTTCATATCATCACCTATAAGTTGTTCAAAATGAAGACAATTAAGACCTATGTAAATACTTTGATATCTTTGACTATTTATACTTACTACCATTTACATATACCATTTATATCTCCTAGCTTTCATGTTTTCATTACTTTTAAAATTTTTAATGTATTTCTAATTGTTCTCATGCTCCAAGCCAGAATACCAAAAGCACAATTTTAAAATCATGAATGGCTACAGTTTGGAGAAATATAATTCAAGTGGCTCCCTTGAAAGTTGCCAATAATATAAGGAATCAAAACAGTTGTAATAAAACTAAAATTTTTATTAAATTTTTCTTAATTAAAAATTTAAGAAACTACTTTTTTATTTATAATCTAAGAGAAGGTGGTCTTAGTTTTTAGGGAATACAGCTATAAATATCTGATGTAGCCAAGAAATAACATGCATTATCAAGATATACATTTGTTGACACTGTTTTATAGCATGCAAAAATTCAAGGGTGTGTCATAGAGGTAAAAATCATATTGTTTAGCTGAGAACATATTTGAGAAAAATATCATCAACTCGTAAAAAGTGTCATTCGCTTCTGTAAGGGAGATTTCCAGCTGGCTAAACCATTCCTCTGAAAAAGTGAAAATAGTCACCATGGGCAGTTGATTATTTCTGGTGATTTTCCCAACCATTTCTCCTTTTTAATTCAACCAATGGATGACTGTCCAATGGGACAATTTATTTTTGAAAATTGCATTTTCAGGTTTTCATTCCTCTTTGATGCAATAGACTCAGAAGGATCAGATTGGAATTTTGCTCCCCCAGCCCCTCAGGGAAAGCAGACAGGTTCCATATTCTGTAAGTTGTTCTGCTGTCTGTGGTGAAAGAACTCTTGTTTCAAAAAAAAAAAAAAAAAAGGACTAGGGCTGGGGATTTAATTCAGTGGTTCTGGAGCCTGCCTGGTAAGCACAAGGTCCTGAGTTCGATCCCCGGTAACCACATACAACAATACCAGGCATAGTGACTCACACCCACCAGCAGTCAGTACCGCATAGTACAGTGCCGGGTGTGGTGGCTCACACCTGGGATCCCAGCACTGGGGCGACAGAGGCAGGAGGATGGCTGTGAATTCGAGGCTTGTCTGGCCTATATAATGAACTCAGGGCCAGTCTGAACTACAAAGTAAGCTCCTGTCTCAAAAAGTACTGAAAGCATTCAAAAGAGATATAAAATATGAAAAAACAAAAAAAACACCTTTATTAAATTCAACAGACATAAAATTACTAGTCAACATTAGAAAGGCTGATTCTGCTCTCCCACCCTCCTCACTTTGTGGACTAATTTCCTCATCCTCAGTCTTCCAGAGGGCTACCATCCCTTTGAGCAGGATAGTAGCCAAAGTATTTTTTGTACTTTGAGATCATACAGAAAAGATCCTCATCTCAGATCTTGCTGAGAAGGTTAAATCCACTGAGGGAAGTAATTTACAACTAACAGTATTAGATGGGGGGCACTCTTTTTTTCCAAGTGGAAGAATAATAGAAGTTCTCGCGTTAAATTGATTTTTCTAGAACTGCAACAAGAACAATGTGTGAAATTTTCTTTCCAGTTATTGGATACTCCAGAATGATGCCAGAAAGGTGCAAAGCCCAGCAAGAGGCAAACGGAACAGATGGAGCCTAAAGGAGGGGGAAAGTCTCTACGCATCAGAAAGACTCTCAGTAGTGGGATTCCTGTTCCCCAATACAGCAATGAAGTCCAGTAGATGGGAAAGGTCCTGAGGCCAATCGAAGTGTAGGCTCCCAGGAGGAAAAGCAGCGGTGAGGATGTTACACTGAAGGAAAGAAGAGAACACGACCAAAACATAGCCGGATATTCTTGGATTAGGCATAGACAAGATTTAATATTTAGGTTTGGGGAAAGTAAATGTAACAATAATCGCACCGCAGGTTTGACAATATCTCCTACTTACGTATTCATTTTGAAACACCGAAGAGAAGCCAATTCCATTTGCTATCTCCTGTTAAAGATTTTAGATCATTAAAATGCAAGGTAGCAATCTGGATTCCTCTTACATATTAGTGTTTAAAGAATATCTGCTGAGTGATTGAACTGATCCCGTGCATTTAATGTTCAGATGTTCAAAGGGATATACAATTAAGAGAAACTCTGCCTATCGTAGAAAATAGGAATGGCTACCAAGTAAAGCTTAGACTTTAAGAATCTCTGTGGAGGGTGCTTGTGCATCTAGGGGAGAGCTTCCCTGGTCCACTCTTCTCACCAGAGGAAGAATTCTGGGGGACTTTGAGGGTCAGTGCCCTGGACACCTTAGATGATGGTAGTACCCAGGCTCCCGCTGCTCCCTGAGGTGGCCATGGGGACCCACAGAGGCTTGAACTCATCACATACAAATCACTACAGTGTTCTTGGTGCTGCCTGTCAGTTCAGCAGCATTGCCCTTCCGTAGATTCAGGGCACAGAGGAAGTGTGTAGAAGTGCAATGGAGATGAGAGGAAGAAATCTGGAATGAACACATTCGTTAATCACAGGTTTGTCCTTCAGATTTGCAAAGTTGAATTCCAGTGACTAAAAAGTTCTCAAGATTTTAATTAGGCACCGGACTATTTTCAGAGGATCCGATACTCTCAGAACTCTATGGATTACTATGTAGTAAAAAGATACATGTATATGAAAAGATTACATGTTTCAGGAGAAATGGATCAATCTAAAGTATCAGAACAAGTAGTTACTTAGAAAACTCAAGAAAATAGGGGTATGTAGAGAGTGTATCAGTTTTCTCTTGCCATGTAAGCATTGTCACAAAGTCGGAACAGTCCACGCTTTCTCACTCGCGTTCTGTAGGGCAGGATCGGAGCCCTTCTTTGTTCCACTCTCCTCTCAGGGTCTCAGAAGGGCACAAACAAGGCGTGTTCTCATCTGGAGACCCGGTGGGTGGAGAAACTGCTTCCAAGCTCACCCAGGTTGTTGCCACAAATAAGTTCTTGTGGTTGAATTGAGGCCATCGTGATTTGTTGTTGTTGTTGTTGTTGTTGTTTGTTTGTTTGTTTTTTTGTTTTGTTTTGTTTTGTTTTGCCAGCCATTGTCACAGGCTGCCCAAAGGCCTCCAAGCTCCTTGCCTCCCTGGTATGCAACCCCTCCCCTCATGAGCTGTTCCCAGCAGTTTCCTGCCTGCCTCTCCAAGATCAGCGACAAGATTGCCTGTTACACACCAACCAGACAAACAGGGACACACACGTGTGGCTGTGCGCCTGTGTGATCAGGGAGCGACACCTTCACCTTGACCGTCTAATGTAACCTAATCCTGGGAGTAACACCCCATCACCTCCAGTGAGACCAAGTCATAGTTCCGCACTCAAGCCGAAGAATAGGTGATGAACACGGGGCCTCCCTCGGGTCTGACCACCACCAAGGGTCTAAATGTCAACACACAAGAATACAGAGTGCACACATTTATGAAAAAGAACGATGCTTGTGTGTGTGTTTATGTGTAAATGTGAGGTTGTGTGTCCGTGACTGTGTGTGTGTGTTGCATTTCAATAAAGTGCTAGAGAAGAGCATATTGGAAAATGCAGGACACAGTCTATTGTGTCTTTTCAGATCTTTTTTACATTTTCAGATCTTTAAATTAAGAAATTAAAAGAGATGACACAAAAGGAAAGTTCACACACACAGTTTCAGAAAATGCAACATCTGTAAAACAGAAATACCATCGGCATAGAGGAAAGTACTAGTAAAAGAACACTTTTTAGATAAAGACTTTTTTCCTTGTAATGTCAATTTTTACACAGAATAAATATCTAGGTTCTTAACAGTAGCAAGTGTAGCAATAGTGTCTGATTTATATAAACAATCTAGTGAGTTTCATGAGGATAAGGAGCCTGTCATCCATATTGGGAGAAGAAGAAAGCTACTTAAACTACTACCACTAATAAATTCAGCTCAAAAGTGTCAGAACACAACAGACTGTCATCTACAAAATACTGAGGATAATTACACTGGCACCCAAGCTACCATTCATGGGATTTTACCACCATGTACTCAACCTAAAGGAAAAATCACTCAAAGATGAACTTGAGTAAGCAGAAAAATAAGTCAGAATAAATATTTCAAGAAGTAAAAATTAATTGCATAAAAAATGAGAATTGCAAAGTGTGAAAATTCGGTTAAAATGTGATAATGAAATAATAAACATCAAAAAGGATAAAAGATGAAAGACAGAACAATATAAGGTAATATGGTAATAACAATAATATAAATAATTGTTTGAATGTAAAAGTACCAAATTTAAAAGTGAGCAGAAATATAGAAAAAAAAACAAAAACAAAAATATATTTTATTTTTATCCTATGAGTTGAAAAATATCAATAGTTCCTGTTAACAAAGATACAAAATAAATAAAAAAATCAGTAAGAAAACTGTAAAAAATCCATGTAAAATTTCTCTCTGTATGAAAGACTCAGAATCCTAAAAAATTGCTCCTTCCTTAAATAAGCCTACCAATTCAGAATAATACCAATAAAATTCCCAACAATACTGGAGGGGGTGGATAAGTATTAGTGGATTGAACCCAGAGTTCATCCCCAGAACTACCCTGAGCAACATTCCAATCCCTTTTTTCATGCTTTGTTTTTGGGACAGGATCTCAGTAAGTCATTAAGTTGCTCATGCAGGACTCAATTTATAATCCTCCTGCCTCAGCCTCCCAGAGTGCTAGGATTTCAGGCATGTACCATCAAGCCTGGCTCAGGAATATTTTAATATGATAAAATAATCCTAGAGTTGATTTGAAAAGAAATTCATATTTATATAAATAATAGCAATGAGGGGAGCTTCTCCAAGCAAAACTCAGGACACATGAAAATATAACATTTCACTGGTACAGAGAGAGATACAAAAGCCAGAATAGGCTGTCTTGTAACTGAGGCAAGAAATCATACGGGCATTCAGGTCAATATGAAATGAATGACATTGGATGACATAACTGTTCATTTTGGAAAGAGGTAAATTTGATGCATACCTCAGATAAGTTCCAAAAGGATTCAAATTTATCATAATATCATAACATAGAAGAAAATGAATCCATGTCATCTGAGAAATGGGGAGACTTCTGTGAGGATTGTACCAACAGCTAAACATAGTGGAAAAGAGCATTACATTTAGGTGTGTAAAATGTCACACTGCTGGGGGCAAAAATAATAGGAAAAAATTACAAATCATTGCTTGAGAGAATTTAGATGGTAAAACACAAAAGCGAAACTTTAACAAATTGTTAAAGAATAAAAGCCTCAGTAGAGCTATCAGTAAAGGGCATTTGTAAAGACGAACCAGGTGTTATTTAAGAGCCTGTGATGTTCCAAGACGCGAATTTAAACACAGTGAAACACTCACCGCTGTCATCTGTTAGACTGTCAAACTCTCAAAACGGATGGATAGATGGGTGGATAATTAGGAAGATAGACTGGATGCATGAAGAGATAGAAGATGAAAGAAAACAGATGATAGATGACAGGAGGATAGAAAGAAAGAGACAGACGATAGATACTGGGGGTGATAGAGCGCAAGGGAGATTCTTACGCATTCCCACGCATAGAAAATTGATACAAAATTCTGGGACAACATTTTGGCAAGAAAGATCAAAAGCAGTTTTCACCGCGCACCTCAAGCAAATAAGTACAAACACACACGGATTTCGTGCAGGTGATGTATTTCAAATGGGCGAGTACAAGAACTACAATAAATGGTTAAGAAAAAGTTGAGATGGTGCTGTGCATTGGGTATCGATGTGCTCCCAAATCCTCCCGCCATCATAGGTGGCTTCTCCAGAGGTGGCTCAATCTAGAATGTGTGACGCTAGGATGGCAGGAATGCGTGTGATCATAAAACCAGAACGCTGCTCGTTTGGCACCACCCGAATGAATCCCAGGAGTTTGGATAAAATAAAAGGTGCACAAAGACACTGTTACAGTTCCTGGTTGCTTGTGCCACCACGTGGGCACCGTGAACTGTTTCTCCTCTGTGACGCCCCTCTGCCCGGTGCCACTCTGCCTTGGGGGCAGCCGATGATGGATGGGGACCTCCAGAAGCCATGAGCTCAGTCAGCCCTTTCCACTCTAACTTTAGGTGTGGGGTGTTTGGCCTCAGTAAGGAGAAAGAAGTGAGTGACAGTTGCTAACAAAATAGGGGCCCTCTGAATAAGACTGACGCTAAGAGTCACGGTGTATTATCAGACAGTGTTATAAAGAAGCTACATAATGAACTTATCTGTGTAGAATCAGAAAGTGTATCTTCCTGGAAAAGCACGTGTCTATTTTGTTTCAGTGAGGATTAGATTATTTTCTACTTAAAATGGCCACAAGTTTCTAAGTCTTCACAACACCTTCCGGAAAACAGCTTTGTGGTGTAGAGAAAACATCAGTTTTTCTTCTTGACAACTTGGAAGCTCCATTCTTGCCTTTTGTGAATATTACCTCGTTTCAGACCCAGCATTCCAAATGTAAATTAGGAACGAGATGGAAAGGTTCCGAGCATACTTAGGAATTCGAAGTGACTTGCACCCCTAATTCATGAGCGTGCCACCTGGAAAAGATTCCAGCCCCTGCTCTGACTTTTTAGCATATGGCTAAACTATTACAAAGACTTGTGACCAAGAAAAAGTACAGTTTGTGAATGCTGCATGGATGGGTCATGGTTGGCTGATAACACCAACTGGCAGAATGAGTGCAATTTTTAAAATATGAAATACAAATTTTTATCAAAGGAGAAGTAAAACATTATAGCTTTAGGTTCATTAAACCCGGCTCACATTCTGGGATTCCAAAAATAAAGCACAGGCTATTGAAAATTGCAGCTTGACGAAATTGCTCTGGATCAAACCCTGGAGATGGAGGGAGCAGCGTGTGCTGTGCTTGGGTGGACCAGGGGAGGATCCCCCTCCTCACCCACCCCCGGGAAACACATGCGAGCCGCAGAGACAGTCAGGCAGGCCTGCTCTTCCCTTCACAGAACCGCAAGTTCACCCCCGCTCTGCCCTGACTGGGCCCTGTGCTGTTGCCTGTGAATGAGGAACTGAGATGACCTTGAGCAGAACCTGTCTTTGCCCTCCGGTGGCAGTGTATCATCCTCTAGGGCCCCTTGCAGGGTGACACTTTGGGCAGCCCTTGCTGGGGAGCTTTAGTGCAGGGTGCAGCCTCACGGGCCCAGGTGTCTCAGGTAGACGCCATCTTTCTCTGAGCTTCACCATCCTCAGCAGTAAGGAGCCCGCCCAGTGGTCCATTATCCTGGGGTGGCTGTGAGGGGTCTCTTGCCGAGCACAGGGTCTTGCCCAAAGACGGGGCAATTACAAATGTCAGTCTGGTTATTACAAGCTGCTTTAGATCCTAAATGAGCGAGGCTATGGTGTATATAGATAGTCAAATAACATGGCATTCAGGGAGAGTCCTCGCACCCTTACTGAGCCCCTTGGCATCTTGGAATCTTTTCTGAGGAGATGTAACTCCCTGCTCTAGCAACTGTCATCTGCTTCTCTCTTCTCTCTTCCTACAAATATTCTGAGTCTTCTGCAGCCTCAAACACTTGCCCAAGGCTCAAGATAATCTTACACCAAAATCCCTGCTCCTGTCTTGCCTTCCCTCCAGATTCCCTGGAGGGTTTTGGCTCCCTTTATTTATTTTGTTTTTGTTTTTGTTTTTTTGAGACAGGGTCTCACTTTGTAGTTCAAGCTGGCTCTGAGCTCACTATGTAGCCCAGGCAAGCCTGGAACTCAGCAGTCCTCCTGTCTCTGCCTCCCGAGTGCTGGGATGACAGGCGTGAGCCACCACACCTGGCTTGGCTCCCTTTATTGACCACATCTAGATACCCTAAAATCTCCAGGACTGTGCTATCACAGAAGCCTTTGACATATGCTTCTAGGATGACCCCTTTACTGCTAAATGGATATAGGAGAATGAAGACCATTTTAGGATTCATGGTGAATGTTTTGCCTCCTGCACAGTGCATTGGCCAAATAAACATTACAGTTTCTTACAACAACGTACTCATTATTTTTTATTGATCACCCAAATTCAGCATTCTAAGAAATAGAGAATTATGTCACCAATAAAATCAGAATAGCAGCATTTAAACTTAGCCTTGTGAATAAGTGGAAACACGTTGTCAAATAATGAAAACAATCCTCGCTATTCTTGTAGCCTTCGGGGTGGAGTCTGGTAGTTAAAAGAAGTCGGCCTTTTCTTCAACTTGCTATAGTGCAGGCCTTTATTTCCCACTTTGGTTGAAATCAGATGACTAGCTACATTTTTATTTTACCAAGTTTCTTTTTTTTGTATGTGTGTGGGGGGCTATAATTTAATAAAATTAGGCATGATGGTACAAGGCTAGGTTTGCAATGCAGTCTTCTAGTTGCAATAAAAGCTTTCTCCACTGAGAACAAGCTCCTATTCACCTAGAACTGATCTTATAATTCAAATACAGCCAGGCTGTGAAATTTCTCTGAAGAAGCTCTTACAAGGTACATCATCTGAAATTCAGGCAGTGGAAGCTAGGGAGATATTGCTAATAATGGTGCTGCATTAATTAATTGCTATAAAATTTGCAAAATAAAAAGAACATTGGGAACAAAGCGATACAATATTTACCAGGGCTGAAAATTAGAAATAAATATTCAACATGCCCTTTTTGACTCATACAAGCAAGCAGTTTTGAATAATAAGGCAGGACAAAGTCTTTTACACAGGAAAAGCTAATGATTTCTGCATTTTGCTGCTGGTGAAGAATTGAAGGATGGCTGATTTGAATCTTCCTTCAATCTCCCATCAATAAAACAGAGACAAGGCAGAGGCGAAAGCTGATCTGGGAGAGTCATGTTTTTATAATTGCTTTTTACCCTCAGGCATTTGGAATCCAGAGGGTCACTAGCACTTGTGAGAAGACTCCGGGAGCCACGAGGCCCAGTCAAAACCCTGAGACGCAAATTAATTTGTTTGTGGGGCTCAGGTCTAATTTGTGGAAAGAGAACACGGCGTGCCACTTTCTAATGTTATAACCTAATTAAAGATGGATCTATGTAAAATATTTATGCAAACTTTACCAAACCCAAAGATTTTAATCTCATTCGAGAGGTTAGCTGACTTGTGGGACCAAAAAACAATTCCTAAAACAAGCTTCTGCACCCAGCGTCTGCAAGGCAAACTATTGAAAACAACAATTTTTAAAGGTATTACTAAATGTAGGCAGTCCTGGTACTCATTAACCACTCTAATTAAGGAGTTTTAATTTCATGCCACATTTTTTGAGTTGGCTCGGTTACTGGTTAAATCAGATTTTTTATTCAAATATTCTGTAACGTTTTTTCCTTTTTTTTTCTTTTCATCTTCTTTTTTATTTTTTTCTTACTCTATACCAAGATGGGAAATGCAAGTGAAAATTTGCATTTCTTAGGATTTTGCAATCTGCCACTGATAAGCCTACCTGGGACAGATTCAGCACCACCCCACAGAGGCAGAGCTTTTAATAAGTTTACAGCAGGCTATGCTGGAAGGAAGCCACCAGACCAGAAGAAAGAAGGAAACAAAATGTACGTGACCAGAGCCCTGGAGATGCGGGAACTTGTTCTAATCACCACATTACCCAATCATGTTACAAATACGCATTTCTCTGGGGCTCCAGACAAGGGGATTGAAATAAAGTCCTTCCAAAGGCTATGTGGATTCTCACCCCTTTACTGATTAGGAATGATGAGATCAAACTTCAAGAATTCGGCACTGAAAATACCAATGTGCTTTCAGTATCTTTTACTGTCAAATTCATTCTCACCGGGCAGTGTTCTCCTAAGTCAAGGCCGGGATGTCTCATCTTATTGTTTTCAGATGTTTTCCACTGGCACCTTGGTAGACCAGATCCCCATCAAGCCTGGATCATCACACCTGCTTATACAGAAAACTCCACAGTGTGATCCTCTCAATGGCCTTGATTCTCCAGCAGGCCCCACTCTGTCTGGCTGGCCTACAGGTCTGACAGAACCCTGAGGTGGATGGACTGCTGGGCTGGAGCGAGGCCAGGCTTGCTGTGCAGTTCAGGAAGGAATAGATAAGAATGTAAGTAAGTGTGTGTGAGTGTGTGCATGGGCACGCACACGTGAATGCACACACATGCTCAGGAAGAGACACTTCCACTGAGTCAGGGATCGAATGGGTTGAGACCCAGAATTTACTCCTTTTTTTTTAAGAACAATTATTTTATTTGGTGAAATATACATGAAACATAACATTTGCTGTTTTGAATGTACGGCTCATTGTCAACTACATTCACTGTGTCGTATGCACAGCATTCTATTTCCGTCCTCCCCCCCTACCCTTGCACATCAGAGGAACCGTAGCTATTACAGAATGACTGTGTATTCCCCTCCCTCAGCCCTGGGCAACCTCCCAGTATCAGTTCTGCATTTATGAACTTCGTGCACATTCTTTTGATGCCTCAAGCTTCCTCTTTCAGGGAATTGCTGACAGGGAGGAGGAGGAAAGGGAACTAAGTGAGTGTCTTTCCTTTGTGAGGGGTAAGGCAAGAGATGGCAGTATAGGGGGTACCCAGGAGGGCTGGCACGGGGCAAAAACATCTGAAGCTTTCAAGCCTCAAAAGCCAAGCTGACGAGGACATAGCTCAGAAACTGTGGGGACAGAGAAAGAGCTATGTCCATCTTGCTAAGTCCATTCAGGTAGAAACTAACTGGGAGGCATCACCAAGCATCCTTTCAGGTGAGTGGCAAAGTCTGGAAGGGGCAGAGAGTAAAAGGCTTTCTGTAACAAGGTCATGGAGGCTGGATTTCTAGCTCCTGGCTGAAGGGTGTAGTTCTGTCTGGAAATAGATCTCTAGTCTGCATCTTGTGGTTGGTGCCATGAAGATTTGGAATAACTCTGCTTAGTAGACTCCAGGTCCTGAGAGCAAATGAAGAAAGTTTCTAAATCCAGATAGAATAAATGAGTTCATTTCCAGTCAGTTCACATTTAGAATCTAGGCAGGCAAGTACCAAAGGCCATCTGGGTTCATGTCCAGTGCGGAACCTGTGTGTCCTCTTTCAGCTGTAGAACCACCTGACCCCACTCCCCGCCAAGTGAGGAAGTGCCACCCATGTAATTAGGTGACGCCTTCCAAGCAAACTAGACTTTTCTGGAGGACTCTGTATCATGAAACTGGATGTGTAAGAAAACAGCCATAATATGTCTTGTTTTAGAACTACATCTGACCCATTCTAGGGGTCCCCAGTGTTTCATAAAATGCTTGCCTCCTAAGGAAGAACTTAATGAAAGTCAGCTGTAAATCACCATATTTAACATTTACATTTGTTTACTCTGCACCTGTATTAAAACTGCTGGCTGACCTTGTCTGACACACACCGTGATGGCCGTGACCCCTCACTGGTGCCCAGGACTCCTGACATTTGTTCCCACCCCCACTGTTCAAGACACTCTTGTCCAACTGGGAGGCAGGCGTGGGCTCTCTTAGCAAGGACAAACCAAGTATGATGTGTGACTCTCCCCCCAGAGTTTGTGGAATGAAATCCAAGGAACATGAGCCTGATCACTGCTTTCTTTCTCTAAGAGTAACTCAAAGCAAGAAGCTTGAGAAAAGCAAGTAAGGATAAGCATTCTAGACTTTTCCACATATGTGTTTCGAAAGGCAAAGACAACTTGTGAGTTTTAATTCTCCTATGTGATTTTTCCAGAAGCTAACCCAAGAAGGGTACTTCAGGAAAGCAAAGCACGTTGGGTGATACTGAGGTCATGGGCCATTTCACCCAGGCCTGGGCAGTGCACAACCATCAAGCAGTCTCCCTCCAATGGAAAGAAAATCCATCAATTGGCATCAGTAAAATCTCCCTTGGGTCTTGAAAAGAATATCTTTTAACGATGAAGCAAAAACAAAATCTCCAAATTTTACACTGTGGTTTAAACAGAACTATTGTTATAACTCATCTCAGGCATATATTTCATCTAAAGAACTAGCCATGTTTTGAATCTTGTTCTAAACTGAAGGAAAATTAAAACCAAAAAAACAGGATGCTGTACGGTCAAAGGCAAGTGGATGGAGAGGCACAGACTTGTCATAAGAAGGTTCCAGAATGGGATGGCAAATCACACAGTTGCCTCCTTTCAAGTGCTTATGAACCCATGTAAGTACCTTTTTCCGGGGTCACATGCCTTTTCCTAAAATGGACTGACTATCTACCACCTACACTGACCAGAGCTGTGTGAACAAGTGGCATAACACTCCATCAGGGCCTCTCCGTGCTGCGCTTTGCCGATCTGAAAAGTGTTAATCAACCCCCCCCCCACACACACACACACACAGGTGATAAAGGAGCAGCCAGTCTGCAAAAGAAAAGATCCCAGGGCTAACGAAACCGGAAAATGCAGGATAGGCGAGGCAACCGGTTCCTTCCCCAAGAAGACCTACTGTGCCTGCCCTCTGTGTCTCCCAAAAGAGCTGGGGTGAAGCTGTGTGGGGCGGGTTTCCTCAGACTGCATGCTCCATTTCTCAGACCAACCGGGAGCAGGCTGTTCTTCTGGGTGTCTGAAATTGGGCAGTTGGCTTGGAGAAGTGTCAGAGGGCAGTTTTCTGAGCAGTGAAGTGTCACCATTTTTATTGCCAGAAAGTGTTAAACAACATCCCTCTAGCGATCCTGAGCCTTCCAGTAAATTTGCACTTGGTTTCTCTCAACTCTGAGCCTCCTGATTTTCACACTTCTCAGCTATTAAAGACGTGCTATAGGGCTGAACCCACGCTATGATACAGATCCTCAGCACTGTAACATCAAGAGCCAACACACACCGGCCTGTGTTTATTAGCGCAGTGGGGTAAGAAGACTATTGGAAAAAAGGGTGTATTTGTGATCCGGGAGTAAATTATTCCAAACCTGTGCACAAATTCAAACTAATGACTCATCCACTTACAACGGGGTGAGCAGAGGAGAAAACAATCAAACTTCAGTGAAGAGACCGAAAGGAAAGAGAAAAAAAAATAAATGGAAAGTAAAGTGGCCAGGAAAAGAGCTCTGTTGTCTGGAAGAAAAGCTTTTCAAGTTTCATGTGATGTTATTTATTCAAGCATCATTTTCAAATAAGGGGTATCCAAGTTCTTTTGTGGCTGGATCCACTTGAGAGAATGTTTTCAAATACCATATTGAAGGGTCTATTTTAAAATATTAAAGGTCTAATCTAACACCCTGCTGTTCATTATAAAATAAATCACAGCCAGCTTTTCTGGTTCCCGTGTCAGGTCTGGCAAACTTTACACGAGAATTTTGAGGGGAAAAAGGAAAGAAGAAAATGCTTACTTATGATTCTGCAGAATATGTAACGTTTACTTAAAGTTATCTTGTACCAGCAGGAAATATTTGACTCTCTAGGAAAGCAATTCATCAGTGCTGATAGTAACTTTGGAATTGATAGAGGATCTATAGATGACTACTCTAAAAACAACCCAGAGTAAACCAAACTTCCTAGTGGAGAGATGTGTGTTACCAGACTGTTCAAGACACAATGCAATTTTATAAAAATAAGACCATTCACAAAGTGATTATTAGATCAGGGCAGTAACATTTTACTAACGTGAAATTATAAGGTGACCCTGGAGATCAACAATAAAACAAAATTTTATAATGGGCTTAAGTAGCCAGAAGGCCTCGGCATCCACGGTGCTGAGCCAAATAGATCCTCCCTGGTTGTTCAGGAAAGCCCCCTGCCTTCTCCCACCAAGCCTCCTGCGGGGACATGTCCTCAGTGTTGTCCACAGTGTTGCATTCTGGGAAGGGAAGACAGACCACAGCACGAGGTGCCGTTTTCTTCGCAATTTTCTTGCTTATTACGCCGACTCTTTCAGGCTCACTCCCCGTATGGAAGATGGAGGTAAATGAAACACGTTCTGAACTATGCAGAAGCTGAAACATTTTCCCAAATTGCAGGGCTGGCTCCTCGAAGCCTTTGCTGCCCCGACCCCGAGGTGGGCTGGGGCTCCCTCTGTCTCCTACGCTTGCTCTCGTCACTTCAAAATGTGTCTGGAAACGGCTTTGCAGATGGCCTCATATGTTTTACAGGAAATATTACTTAAACATTGAAAAGGATCACATTTCTCCTGTTAGGAATTACAAATCTGGATTTCATTTTCTCTCACTTTTTTTCCTCCTCCAAACCCTGGGAAAAAATGTAACTGTTATATATGACATGCAGGAAGCATTTGGGAATTTTTTAATACACCCCTAGCACTTGCTCATTCCCTCCACTCTTTTTATATATTTACAGCATGCGTGCAAAATATATTTACGTCGAGTCTATGAATACACATATACTCACAATCCTGTCATTTCATTTATAAGTAAACATAATTGCACAAGAGGAAGAAACTCGTTTTGAAAATTTAAAACACTGTCTCATCTCTTTTTTTCTTCTTCTTTTTAATCTTCTATAGAGCAAGGAAAAAAATTCATCCTTCGAGTCACTTGGATAACTAAAACATGAACTGCTTCCCTCTCACTGGTTCTCTTTATTCATTTTATGTAGATGCCTGGAGACCAGGGGACACCTATTGTGGGGAAAATGATTAGCATGGATAAACAACTGAAGAGGTGGGAGGGGGGCAGGCAGGAGCGGAAGCTGTGCCCCGGCTTATCTGGCTCCTTCCGCGCCCCTTGTCATCTCCAAGTGGGAACGCCGTGAAATCGCCTTCTCCCCAGAAAAGCAACCCTGGGGTCTTTATTAGATGGCCACTCCCGCACAGGAGTGCCACTGTCCCGGAAGGGAGGCGCGCGGACTCGGACGGAGCTGACCTCACACAACGGAAGAAGGGAAGGCTGTGTGCTCGCGCTGCGGCTCCGGGGCTCCCTCCCCTCTGTCACCCACTCACTACAGGTGGGTTCAGCGAGACGTGGCCCGGACGACAGACAGCACAGTGACATCAGTACCCGGAGCCTGCCAGCCCTGAGTAATCCTCAGCCCCGGTTTGCATTTGAATATTTCTCAGCAAACCCAGAAGGGGAGAAGTGACCCCGCCAGACAGTGACACTGTCCCTTCATCACAGGGTCCGGAGGCATCTCTGAGCGCTGTTCCAATCAATACGGCAGCAATTCTCTATGCTCAGCTGTAAATATTGTGCCGGAGGAAGCCAGGGTCAGTGTCAGATTTTTATCAGACTTGCAGCCGTTCCCTGAAAGTTAAAGTACACCGACTCCAGCAATGCCAGACGCCATGTGGAGCCAGAGTCTGGGCTGTTTGTACCGCCTGCTTGCAGGGATTTTTCCCCTCCTGTCTGAAACACAGTAAGCAAAGACCTTCAGGGCTTCCTGAGCCGCAGCCCGTCTCCTCAGGGACCCGGAAGCTACTTCTCCAGCCACAGCAGAGTCCTGCCTGGCTGCTGTCCCCGCCGCTGCTGCTTCCCCTGCCTCTCACCTCCGAGGCCTAGATGCCTCTCCAGCCATCTGGAACCACCTTCCTACGCCTCACCTCATTAGTTCCCCTTCCAATCCATGTTTCCTTAGAAAATGTCTCTTTTCTTCTTCGGTCTCCCTTCTTCCCTGGCTTAAAACACCTCTTTCCTGCATCGGAACACAGGTCTGGGATGACCAGCGGGATCCCAGACCCTAAACAACAGAGAAAGCGAGGGATCCAAACGCTGGCTTTTGGGAGAAGTGGGGGTCTGGGCACCCTCAGGCGGCTCCCCCGCCCTTCTGATAGGAACCCCGTCCTGCTCAGACGTGCAACAGCCCCTCAGATCGCCTGGGCAGGGGACAGCAAGGGAGGGTCCCGGCCAACTACTGGCCGGTCACAGCTCAGGGAGGAGGGCCGCCTAGGCTCATATTTTCTGCTGCTTCACTGGACCGAAGATGGCAGTCCAGATGACATCCTAAGAGAGACTCCCCGGGGCAGCTGCCACCACGGTACCAGCTTGCCTCTTTGTCTACAGGCAGAAGATTCAACACCCAGGTGAAGGAATGAGATGGCATAGATGATAGCACTGGGGCCCAGAGGGAAACGGGGTTATAATACTCGTGCTTTTAGAGACACACCTGCCAGGCAGGTCCTCCTATTGTCCTCTACAGCATCCTGAAGACCACGGGACACCTGGCCTTTGGAAGAGGCAGGCACTGGTTAGAACCTTACCAACACACAGTGCTGCGGGCTGGGACCTTGCCCACCCCATGCAGAATCCTAGGCCTCCCAGACCAGGGCACTTAGAGGTCACACCACGGCTGTGCCCCACAGGGTGGGTCTGTCTACAGCTCCATCTCTGGGCCTTCTCAGGAACCTCCCATTCAGGAAAGAAATACAGTGACGAAGCCACATCCTCAGGTTTGAGACAACTGAATGGGTGGAGGGAAGACCACTGTAAAAGGTGAAAGACTTGAGACATTTTTTTTCAAAGAAAAATGAGAATATATCAGTGATCCCAGGCACTTGATATTTTAAATATGCTTCTGTTTAATATACAATAGTAGACTTAGGAAAATGAGTCATGTTGGGACTTAAACACAGCGATGTGCTGCATCGAGAACCCTGCATATGTAAAATTGCATGGATGTATATTTGTGAACATCCATTTGTCTATTTAGTTCAACGTGCTAAAAGAGGTAGTTTCGGGAGAATGAATAAAAGAATGGAAGGGTGCATCCCTTAACGCTACCTGCTGGATTTAGTGATGGTTCCCCTACTTCTTGTTCACTGTTTTGTATGGGTGACAAATGCGTATCCCTCATTTGTTCCTTTTCCTTCTTCTCTTTTCTTGAACTTTTCTTTAGAACTTACCTGGATATGTTATGATAAGTTGTGGCATAAGAGGAAAGCAGGGCCGGTGCAGGCTCTCCCCAGAGGACTGCTGCATTGGTTTAGGCTCGTGCAGGGAGGAGCTGTGGGGGAAGTGCTTCTTCCCTTGGCGGCCAGCACCCCTGCACTTCACCAGAGGGGCCCCCTAATGCCCTTCTCGTGTGTACCTTAGACAGAAAAGGCAGCGGCCCGGCAAGGGCTTTCAGCCAGCAATAAGCAAAGGTAAGAACTTCACCGCTAACTTCAAGTTTTCTTCCTTTGTCGGGACCACAAGCTAAAGGGATGTGGCTTCTGCAGTTTAATCGCACACGCAGGAAGAGGAAGTTGAAGGAGAAGGGACAAAATGGGCAGGCTGCCAGGCAGTCAGGAGGCAGGGAGGAGCACCTGTACCTCTTCAGTGGCTCCTAGACCCACCTCTCTGGCATTACCTGTCCAGTCCGTGAAGGCCGTAGCCATAAAAATTCAAGAGCAGCCCCAAGGATTTTCATACCTGTGGCGAGATATTCCCATCCTTTAATTTCTCACAGATACTGAAATAAAAAACTCCTGCATGCTTCTAAAAGTGGATACTTCCCAAGACCTGGCAAAAGGATTACCCACAACAATCCTGACCCGGTGCACTCCAGAGGGGAAAAGGGGGTGGCCAAGACTCCCCATCTCTGATTACACGAAGATCGCAAACCGAGGGCAAAGCCGGGCAAGACTCCCTGTCCTGTAGACATGGCCAGAACAGAATGGAGACAGAAATGGGAGCGAGTACAAAATTGGAGCCAGAGCTCTGAGCCCACAGCCCGAGCCAGCTGTCAGCTTTCTCAATCATGCTTTGCTGTTTCTTCCAGCAGGTACACCAGCCCAGCTGTGCGATCTTGGTTTCTAAGCACATGGTGCTTTTTAAGCATCTATCTGCAACCCCTCCCCTCCGTGGATGTCACCAGGAGCCCCGCATGCTGCAGGCACTGAAGGTACCGCAGTTTCTTTTTCCCACATTCTCACATGTCCACCATCTCCCACCTCTGAACCCCCCCCCACCCCACCACCCTGTGCTTGGTTTAGCATTCGCTTTGCAGTGGAGGCACGAAGAGGGCCCTGTCCATACTCCGTCCTGAAACACGGTGTCTGGGCTCAAGGACTGTGACTTCCATGACTTCAGTGGCATTTTTACCTTTCTGCTGATGCCACAGGCTTCGAGGCTCAGTTCGGTTCTGCTTTGGACCATTTACCCTGAGCATGTATGAAGCTACAAGCTATAAAGAAGACATTTCAGCGTAAAGAACACAAAGGGGATTGATAGCCCGGGTCTCCCGCAGCTGACACACTCATGAAACTTGTCTAGAACTCTGGCTAAAGCATACACGGTGGCAGCCAGGAAGACCAGGAGCTGCCGGTGACCTTCCTAGTGCCAGGGCCAGGGAGGCCCTGCAGCTTTCAAGTCCAGGAAAATGGCTGTGGCAGCAATGCCAAGGCTATTTCCAGGAGGTCTGGGTGGTTCCCAGGGAAGCCTCAAATTAGAAGAGATAAAATGTGTCTGAGATTTTCACATTCAATGAAAAGGGAACTTAAATAGATGGAAAATGATTTCTCTCCATCCATCAAGGCCTCCGTCCCCTAGAAGAACACACTTAATGGTCAGTTTGATCAAAAGCACTATTTCTCTGCAATTGTTAGGATGGGAAAAGTCTAAGACTTAAGATAATTTATTGGAAAAACACAAGTACTATTATTCACTGTAGAATGTCTTTCTTTGCAGGAAAAAAAATGTATTTTGGTTTTATCACTTTTACATCCTTCCCATGCTCCCCAAACTCTTCTAAATACAGAAAAATGCTAATCTGCCTTATTAATAATAATAGGTTGCAATTGCAGAATATTCTCTAATAATAATCATTAAGTCCCTGGTGGCTTTTGTCACTTGGATATTAACGTGGGATTGGGATTAGCAGCCTTTTCCCTTTTTAAATAAGCCAAGAAAATTTGGGGGAAAGTTTGTTTTTTTTTTTTTTTTTTTCCAATCTGAGCAAGCATAATCCAGTTTTGCAAGGGCATGGGGGAAATGGTTAGGAGGAGAAGGTGGGCGGCAAAGCCAGGCAGGCAGCTTTGTTCAGGTTGGTCTTTGTGCCTGCAACACGCTCCTGGCACCAGTGCCAGGAGTCCCGGCTGGCTGCCTTGTGCTGTGCCCACCTGGGGGACAGCGAGGTTGCACAACCCCGGACATCTCACAAAAGGGACCCTGCCCCCCGCTCCTCCCCAACAGCCTGCCTCCTCTGTGCCCTGAAATATTTTTGTCCCTCAACCAAGCTCCCTCCTCCTGGCTTCCTGTGGAAGAATGCAGCCACCTCGGCCCCTCCCGCACTCAGCTATCTGCTTGGCACAGGCCGCACTCAGCTGGGACTTCACTAAGGATCTCGCTTTCCTGGGCAAACACAGCTTCACCTGCCCTCCAAAGCCCTCTTTCCTCCTCCTTCCCCAGCCCTCCCAGCTGAGCTATGTTAATCAGGTGGGGGACACAAGGTAACATTGAAGTAATTCAGCCAATTAGGCCCTGAATTGTTTGCATCCAACAGCATTTTGTATTTCTGCAAATGTGTGAAATGCAAAATGTGCCCTCCAGCAAAAACGACAGCAGCCATGTACTGGCGGCATGTCAACAGATCCTGGGAGCGGTGGCCCTGACGGCTAATAGCGACGCATGCATATGCTTGGGAAGGCTGGCCTTCTTTATGTGCGCGTCTCTCCGCTAGGAAGGCAGAGCTGGGGGTCTTGGTGGCAGATGGGCGAGGGTAACAGGGATTGGCTAATCCCAGATCTGCATTCTCTTCTTCACGTGGCAACTGGGGAAAGATGGGGCCAGCTGTCAAATGGAAGATTTTCATGGTCCCCTGCACACAACAGCTGCACAGGCCCTGCCTGCTTGGTTCTAAATTATTAAACATCTTTTTAGTTTGTTCCAGCTGCAGGCATCAGTGTGTTTATGCAGCCTTTGTGCATTTTACATATGATTCCTTCTCCCCTCCTCTCATCAAAATGCTGTTTGTAAAAGTCATTATCCCATCTGTGCCCCAGTTTGGCCAAACAGCCTAAGACAAATCCGATGCCATTCTCCTTCCAGGACAATTTGGGAGTTGAAGATGATCGCTGTGACTTGAGACTTCGGGGCTTCGCCGCGTTCTCCCGGCCACCTGTAAGAGGTGGTGTCATCGCAGCAGCTCCGGGGGGCCGGCACAGAATGGGGGTCTCTGCAAGGACGGTTTCATTGTCGCGCGTTTATGGCTTCAGAGAAAACACACATGCAGAGAAAACAAAATGTGGTCTCTCCGTCTGCGGAGCTTTCCCGGGGTGCGGGCATGGAGGAAGGGGCTTGGGCACGTGTTCTTGAAATCACTGGTGGCTGGCACTCCTGTCCTGGCAGAGCTCAACCACCATAATATTGTTCTAATTTGCCACCCGTGTGAACATTCCTAAACAGGTAGAAAGTGCTGCTGTTCAAACGGGCCACTCTGGCACGGAGGTCCCCGGCGTCCATTCCCCGGATGGGGCTCCGACAGTCCCGGAAAGTGAGAATGCCAACCACATGCCCCTGGCACAATGGAGCCTGCCCCCGTGTGTTCATTATATCCCTGAACCCAGAAATGATTTGCTGGACGCGCTTGCTTCCTGCAGGAGACTGTGGTGGCAGCCAGATTCCAACACAAAATGACAGTCACTACCCACAGTGGCACTGTTTGCAGCCAACATTAACTCTTCCTTCCAAAGCGCACAGTGCTCTCGAGGTAGCGGCCGCGAGCCGGGGAGCGGCCCGGCTGCTCCGTCCGTCCCCCCGCCCCGAGCCATCCACGAGCCCAGAGCCACAGACACTAGCGCACAGGCCTCCAATCCCCTGCCAAGGACCACAGCGCCTCTCCGGTGCCCTTCTCCCACCGTCTCTGCCCTTCCCTGGCACTGCTAGGTTGCTGCTGGTTTATTTTGCATGCAGCGACACACGCTTCCAGTGGATTCCACAGCACGTCTACTATTGTGCTCCTGAAGGAGTCTGCAACAAAAATCACCCTTCCTCCTCTGCCATGGAGGGGAACAGTTGGAAAAGTGCAAAGTACAGACAACAGGCGGCTTCCCCAAGCCCCCAAATTGCCACCAGACGCCCCCAAACTAAGGAGTGGAGAGACACCAGCCAGGCCCTGGAAGCCTCCCAAACCTGGCGTCGCTGGCTAAAAAGGTGCCAGGGATACTCGAAGGAGGCCAGACTGAGGTCCTTGTCAGCTCTGGGCCTGGGGGTGTGGGAAGGGGCAGGCCTCTACTCTCCAAGCTGGGCAAATACATGGGCTACAAGCACAGCAGCTGTAGGCCGTGTGACTTCTGGGGATGGCGCAGGACCAGGATTTGAGGATTTCCAAGGGTTCCCTGAAACGCCATCTCTCCTTGTCTCCAGGAAGTAACGGAATTGCCAAGGCCAGATCCGAAAGTACTGTGAATAAAAGCCTTTGGCAAAGTCGTCCTTCCTCCTGAGGAGAGGAACTGCTTCCGTACAAGACGACCTTCCCAGTCTTGAGCGTTGGCTTCATCATTACCGACGGCGGGTCTGCGACTCCGGGAGCTTGGCTGTGCTTGCGAAGCAGGACCGAAGGACCTTCACCGGTGACTGCAAAATCTCACTTAGAGGGGCCGGGTGTGCTCAGAAATGTCTTAATGAAGTACTAAGCATTTATCGAACTTCACTTACTTTAACTGCAACCGGTAAAAGTCTCCAAGGACAAGGAGGAAACCAAACTTGCCAGGGAATGTAAATTCCAGCTCGGGCTAATTTTGAGGACACTGATTTCTCTCCTTTACGAGGTGCATAATGAGGCTCCTAGCAGACAGGGAAGGCGGGAGGAGAGGAGACGAGGGTGCTCCATCCCCAGGGCCGGGGAGCAAAGGCAGGAAGAGCTGGCTTCACACTAGACAAATGACTCTTTTGTTTTACTTCATTTTTAATTAGCCTATTTTTAATGACCTAAGTTAATAAGTGTCAAAAGGTGCAAAACACAGCTTGGCTTTATTTTTAAAGTAGGAATTCGCCTTTAATCTTCTAGGCAAAGCCCGGCCCTGGGTGAGTTTTGCCCTCAGAGGAGACAGCAGCTCCGATTCCTCTCCTGTCCCCTGCCAGCCAGCGGTACCCGGACACCTCGGCACGGTGGACTCCGAGGAGTCACCCTGATGGACTGGGGAGCCTCTGGCCTCCAGCGGCTGCCCAACATCCCAACACAATTTTGTGCAAGCTCCCACTGGGCCACACCTCCTGCAAGCTCACTCTGTGTCTCTCCTCCAGCCGGAATCCAGCCTGGCAGTTGCTTGTACTGTGTTGGACGAGGACCAAAAGAGAGGCAGACAGCAGTACCCCAGGAGCCTGGGGGCGCAAGCACAGGTCACAGGGTAGCAGCAGGTGATGGCCAAGGTGAGCTTCCTCGGCTCGGACAGCACCGCAACCGAGCGACTTATGTCACCTCTCTCACTTTGCTCTGCACCCCCATGTGCGGGAGGCCCCAGAGCCCCATGAGGGCAAAGGAGGAGGGGTGAGGGGAGCTGGGGATCTAAGTCCGTGTCGGCTGGGGCGGGACCTCACAGGCATCGCCTGTGCCTCTGCGTGTGCTCACGCACGCGTCCCAGCCCCGGCTTCTGGAGAGGCCCTAAAGACACGCTCTACTTTGCATACATACGAACCCCACTCCATTAGGCTTCCGCAGCAAAGAGCTGCGGAGGGAGGGTAGGAAATGTTCCCAGTGAGAGACTGAGCCAGGATTCACTTTGCAGCCACCTAGATCAGGTGCCACAAGCGTGGGGGAGGCAGCGGCTGCCCAGGGTGTCGTAGGCTGGATACCCAGCCGGGAGAACAGCCGCATTCGTTGTGTGGTATTTTAGAGCCTGGGTAATATCCCCCAAGGCCAGGCTCCACCCACAGCACTCACATTTGTTCATGATCAAATGGAGAGAATAAACAGGAGCGGTCAGAGGTGAAGGGCTGATCTAGAGGGTCTAAACCACCGAACCACTTGACCAAAATGCTTCAACCGCCTCATAGTCCATGTTCGAAACGCGTTCGTTGATCAAATCAGAACACTGGTGTCGGACGGGACTCCACAGCGCCCGGACACTCTGTCCCTTGGAGACGTTCCCGTGAAGACCTCACGGTCACTGAGGTGGGCGTGGGGCTGGGGGAGCTGGTTCTGCAGAACCTTTGCAACATTCTACTTCCACGCATTTTCTTGCAAACTTCCAGATTTTTAGGAAGTTTTCAACCCTTTTCTGTTTTACACTTAAAAAGTCAAGATGAGCAGAAGTTTTGAATGACCCATAGGAATCCACTGTGATGGGTCTGTGGGCAGATTTATTGAGACACATTTCAAAATACATATACATAAATAACAGCAGTCTTGTGGCCTAGGTGCAAGTCATTTCCATAAAAATTAATATTCCTGACTTTACTGGAACTAAATAATTAAGGAAGAAAGTATATTACAATAATAAAATTATCAACAGAGTTTTGACAAGCAGTCATGTGCTTGTAAATGAAATTTATTTAGGTGCCACTCAAAACATTGTAATTAAGAGGTACAGACCACATTACCAGATGGTTCCTGTTTAGTGTCTATTTCCTTTAGAGAACAAGGAGATCAGAATGAACATTAACTGGCACCCCAAGTACCCCAGCACCCCAAATCCCAAAATAGCAACCCCATCGTGGTTTGGTATCTAACATGTCTGCACAATAAAAACCGATACTAAACACATAAATAATATAAATCTAAACAAGCACTAGCTAAAAAGAAGAGAATGAGGGACAATTCTAGTAAAAAAAAAAAATCCTGGTTTTAGAGCCAGAATTTAGGAACTAAGTTAATAAAGCCACCTTCTTAAGCAGAGTTGTTAAATTCTTGAACTTTGCCAGGGAAATGCTGTGCAGGATAGCACAGTTAATGGAGTATGGGACTGGTCAAGGGACCCTGATTTCTGGTTGCTTTCAGCCTAAGAGCAATTCTTTGGTTTTTCTGGATTAATATCAAAAATGTGGTCATGTGATCTTGGAATAGATCCTCAGAGGCATAAGATACGAAGGCCGGGAGGATCTGAAGTCCTCGTTGTATAGTAAATTCTCCAGGGCTCAGCGATGTTGAGTGAGTTCCCAGAGGCCACTCTGGAGTTAAGTAGTGTTATTTGTTTTCTCTAATACAGAGTACCAATAATAGAGCATCTTCACCAATAGATTTTTTATTTTTATATAATTCTGGAGTCTGGGATTCTGGAGTCACGGTGTTGGCTTGACTAATTCCTTCTGGAGTGGCCTTTCTTGGCTTGCAGATGCCTCATCCCCATGTCTTCACATTGTTACCCTGGCTGTGTGTCTGTCCTCATCTGTTCCTGTCACGAGACAGGGGCTGCACTGCATGAGGGACCATGCCAATGACTTCATTTAACCACAGTTACCTCCTTCAAGACCCTCTCTCCAAATATGGTCTGTTCTGAAGGAACGGCAGTTTGGTCTTTGACAGGAATTTTCAAGCAGAAACAACTCAGCCCGTGACTGATGGCACCACCAGACCTCAGAGCTAGTCATTTGCTTTGTCCTCTCTTCCCTGCCACTTGAGGGATCCCCAGAAGGCTCCCAACTGCAAAGGTCTCTGTCAACAATCAGATGCTCTTGTCCTGACAGGAAGTCTTTGTCAGCGCAGGTGAATCCAGAGCAGAGGCCCCGCCAACACACAGAATAAATGTCCTCCCTGGGTTGTAAAGAGGCAAAGAAGTGTTAGGAATGACTTGGGTCCGTCCTCTGGCATCTCAAAAGAGCATTGACTCCCGAAGCATCTGCAAGAAGGACTGGGGCTGGGAACAAATCCCCAGGTGAGGTGGCAGGAGGCAGCAACACAGGTAGCAAAAGCCAGTGTCACCTGCTCTTAACCCAGTGTCCCTGAGCTCTTGTGTAGACCTAGCATGGCTCTATTGTGGATTGAAAGTGAGAAGTCAGAGAAGAACATGGCCAGCTGTCAGCAAACAGCAAACATCTAAAACTAACATTTACTGAGTGCTGGCTATAGGTTAGTCATTATTCAAAGTACTTTCGTTGTGTTAACTGATGTAGCACTCACAATCACTTCTAAAGGCCAGAACTATTATTATTGCCACTTGACAAATGAAGAAATGGTGCTACAAAGCAGTGAAGTAATTGCTCAGAGGCACAGAGCTAGTAAGCAACAGTTAAAGTGCTTAAAACTAGATGGCCAGGCTCCAAGAAACACTGCTCACCACCATGTTTGTCACTTTGGGGGAGGCACAAAGGCAGAGGATTAAGATATCCTGAGCCTCACACTCTTAAAGGTTCATTTACCTGGTTATCAAATGCCTGTGGAACTGGTAATGATGTTTGCAAAGCATATCCACAAAGACTTCAAGGCAAGTTCAGAACAAACAAAATCCTGGGAATCAAGTTCACAGCAATGATGCACACACCTGGTTGGGACATTTAAAGTTCACTAGAGTCAGCCTTCTACCAAATTTCCCTCTTTCTTTTAGTTTTCTTCCTTTTCCCCTGTTTTCCCTTCATCCAGCTTTCCTCCTTGGTACTGAGGCAGCAGAAGCAAGTGGGACCAAAGCTGGAGTGAGCCTGAGCAGTGAGCCTGCCAACAGACTGGCAAGGTCAAGAATTAGTACGATAGAGAGGATTTCCCGAGCAAGAGACTATACCAAAGATGACAGAAGCCAGGTTTCCACTGGCTGAAAAGGGGGAGTGTTATGGAGTCAGACGTGCTACCATTGCACCACGGGGCCACACAAGGGGGAGTGTTATGAAAGGGAAGTGGGAAGGATCTCAAGGCCAACTGAAAGAGGGGCTCTGATTGCACAGGCAGGTTCAGATACAAACACCATTGTCAGCCTGTGTCCCTGGTGTCCGAATTCTTGCTCCCCTGCTCTGTCCAAAAGGCCAAAGAGCAGCAACCCCAGAGGCAACGCACATTCACCACCTTGGCTGCTGTGTACCATTCCCTGCTGAGAGGAGCCTGAAGAAGTGATGTTCCAAGGCTGTGCGCTGACGAGAGTAGGGCAAGGTTATCCTGGGACATCTATTGTGCCATATGATGAGGAAGGTCTTCCAGAATGAAGAGGGCATTTCCAAAGGTCAAAGAGCAATTTAAAAGACTCTGAATGGATAAAGCTGGGACAAGGTTGGAAGCAAAATAAACCATAATAGTAATAGATTATAATCCTTTGAATAAAATAGGGGTATAAGATTATAACTCAAGGTGTAAAATAGGACATAAGGACATAAAGATTAATAAATAAATAGAAGAGAAATATGAATGGACATCAACTGACAAATGTAAAAGAGACAATGGAGGTAGAAACTCAGCATTTGGCAAACTTAATATGAGTAAGAAACATCAATGGGTGGTAAAAATAGTGGGTAAGGAATGGAATAATGGATGGTGTCTTGTGTAGTCTCAAGCCTGCTCTTCTTTCCATGCTTATCCATGACAGGGAAGCAATAAATTTATGGGGAAAAATACTCAAAAGATTCCATCTCAGTCAGGGACTCAAGGAAACATGGTCAGAAATGGCACAAGTTGATGTTAAGGACCGCAATGCAAGAATACAGCACTGCTTCTGTGGAACTTTGGGGCAAATATAAAACACTAGTCTCTAAAACATGGATGAAACACACATGGAAGGGTATTAGATACAGTTCCTGGCCTGTGGTCATCAGGACTCTCAAGGTGATGAATACTGTTCAAGACTGGAGAAACCTAGACTAGCATGACCCCTAGACTTTGGGTCCTAGAAATCTCTGTGGAGGGAGAGACCCCAATGAGGTGTCAGAGAAGGGGAGGAAGGAGTTCTTTGTGTTACTCTTATAAGCTTTGTGTTTGCAGTGGTTTTAAAATGATAAATAAAAACACAAAAATGTAATTCCTTAGGATCTAAATGACAATAAACCATTAGGATAACTTCTCCAGAGGACGTGGCAACTAACTACAAGAACACAGAAGATTAGAAGAAAAATGTTTTTTCAGCTATGTAAGAAATATAGGCATATTCTTTTCTTTTAAACCTAGCCAAACTATATATACTAGATATTTTTTTCAAAATATTTTGAATTTAAATTTAGATTATTATTTTGTCCCTTTGACCCTACAGTTCTATTTCTGGGAACACCCTCCCACCATGGAATAATCTGAAGCTCAGAAAAGTGTTTATATAGAAATATATTAATTCCAGGGTTATTAATAAAAGCCAAAGTTTGAACTAAGCCTAACTGATCACCCATAAGAGAATGGGTTCATAAATTCGGTATGTCTACCTAATGGAATGATAGAAAGCCACCAAAACCATGTTTATAAAGAGTTTACGATGCAAGAAAATTCTTACATCTGTTTAGGAAGAAAGGAAATACACCTTTGGATGTTAAAAAGTGTTGTGGTGGGTTAACAAATGGTCAGTTTGGAACACCCAGCTGAACTGAGTCAGCGTGGTTCTGGGCGTGGAAGACTCATCTAAGGATTGTTTTTGCCAGCGGTGTAAAAGAGAACTGGAAGGGAAGATTGTACATTGTTGACTTTCTTGGAGAAGTGTGCGTTGGCTGGTGTTTCTAATAGAATCCAGCTGTTTTTGTTGTCCGAGGAACTCGGGTCCTCGCAGTCAATGGGGATGGCTGCTTGTCACCTCACTTCTGGGGTCCACTACAGGTCCCTCAGCCTGGTGGCACAGATCCTTCACCCCGATGGCACAGATTTTCTAGTTTCCACCACTGATCTTTGGGCCTTCCCAGGGCAGATCCCTGATACAGACCTTAGGAGACAGTGCCCTGGCTTCTACAGCTCTTGCTGGTCTCCTGGAGAACATGGCGTAGGACTTTGGTCCTTCAGATGGAATCGTGTGGGGCATTGCCATGAGATCCAGGCCCTTAGCTAGGTTCTTTGGATCTCTAACATAAGGACAGCTCTCTTCCATTCCTCTGCATTTTACTTTTTAGGTGACCATTATAAAATAATTCTGTAAATTATGTGTCCTGTATTAAATTTGTTCCCTTGCAAACTCTGACTACAACAAGTATTAAGTTCGCAGGATATGTAAAAGTTTGTACTCTTGGTTTTTAAAGCTTAATCTTTAAATACTAGGGAGAAAAATAAAGTTCTTATCTCTGAGTGAAAATATTAATTTGTTTTTCTTTGTTCTATTTTATCTGCTCTCCTAAAATCTTTTTTTTTAACCTTTGCAATGAACAAACAACTATTAAATTCTTAGATGTCAGAAAGAACAAACACCCGTTACACTGAAATGGCATTAGCGAGAGCCCAGGTCCCTCTGCTCTATTGTAGAAGCTCCACACACCCCGGTCAGGCAAGGGTGGGCCGTTCCAGAGCCTCCCAGGAGGTTCTGATCATCCACTCAACTCCTGGCTCATTGCAAGCACATGAGACTGAGCAAGGTGGTTTGTGAATAAGCTGTCTGCATACTGGGGGAATCACTCTGGAAACTTGGGTTCGTCTGCCCTACCTTTATGGGGTTTCAACATTTTGGGTTGTATCTCAGAAGATCCAGGGAGAAGGAAACAGTAGTCAGTTCCAAAGGGCACTGGGGACCCAAGATGCAGGGCCATGCCTACAGAGTGGAGCGGGAAGGTTGGAGGGAAGAGAGGAAAGAGGAAAACCACATCCTGCTTTCTAGGTCTATAGCAATCTGCCCTCCACAATGGTCTTCTCAGAAAACTTGCACAGGCTCATGCCTGCCTGGCAAATAAAATGACAAAGAAGCAATTCTTGAGGGTGACTGGTCTGCCAATCACCCCAACACCAAATACAGGCCTAGGGGCACGGAAGCAGTGGACCTGCAAGGATGCCAAACTGGAGGAATATCTCCTCGCTGGCAGACAGACTCCTGGGAAGAGATGCCCTGGGGACAAGAAGAGCCAGCTCGATAGCAAAGACAAAAAAAGATCCTGAGAGAGAGAGATGGAGAAGACCAGCACCCCAAAACTGTAGAGGAAAACCTCTCAGAAGCACGGAACAGTGTCGGACCAGAGGGAAGACAAGGGACCTGTGGATTCAGTAGTTTGCAGAAGCATTTAGTCTTTGAAGAAATCATTTCAAAAGTCAAATCAAAAGATTGTCTGTATAGTCAGGTGAACCAAGGTATGTGGTAGAATCCTCAGTCCGGCTACCGCATGGAGGAGGCCAGGCATAGGTATCCATCCAATATTATACCTTTCTCTTATTTTAAAATCAAACCACCTCACTTATGTTCAACTGATTTATTATGGGAAATAAAACATCAATCATGTCCGGAATGCTTTGATAGAAGGAATTAACTCAAAATAAAGAACTAGAAACTAATATTTCCAGAGCCAGAGCCACTGACCCTAAATGTGACTTTAATGGTACACGATCAGGACCACATAGGGTGATGTTTTGGATTTCTTGTCCATGTAAAGGCAGCAGCCACCATTTTACAAGAGGTAACACCAGCAGAAATTTGCTGTTTATGTTACAAATTACACATCTCTGTATCTGTTTATAATGACATCAGTTGTTCTTAGAAGAACATGGGCTTTGCAGACCAGGGAGAGGAAGTGACTGAGAGAGTGTCTATGCCGGGAAAATCCTACACCGCTCACCCGGTGCTGCCGTAATCCCGTGGGCAGAATACACATCTAGACAGGTTTCGGAGAGCTCCCAGGCCACTCTCATGGTAATTTGTTAATAAATGATCTCTCCATTTATCCAGCTTAAATGTAAGAAATTTTTGTTTTGTTTTGTTAAATTTTTTTTTTTTTTTTTTTTTTTTTTTTTTTTAGCATTTGTTGCCAGCGCATTCTGGAAGTTTTAAATCATACGGGTGCTTCTGTCTGTCGTCAATCCCAGAACTGACAAATTAACTTTTTAGTCTCCTCCCAGACTCTGCTCCGTCACAGAGCAGACCTTTGATGTCCCTTCTGAGTGCGCAGGTGAAGTCTCTCTGCCTGCGTTAACTGGCTCACGGCGTGCTTCCCACGGCACCTCTGTGTCCCCCACTGATGGGACACAGTGCAGCTGCGGTCCCGGGCATGCGCGGCTCGAGCCAGGCTCGCCCCGCCCCCCCCCGGGGAAGCAGCGCCTCGTCTCCCCCGGCGTGTCCCCTGTGCTCGTCTACAGCTCAGGACATTTTTGGAAACACTTTCTTGTCACTGTTCAAGTCCCAGCAAACTCCAATTTGTTGTCCTCATTCCATCAGATTATATCCAGTCCCCTCGTGTCAGCTGGATGGCGTAACTTCCTTCTCTGTGCACTCGACATCATTCACTCATAGCTTCGTTTGAGACCAATTACTCACATATTAATTTTTCACCGGGAAGAACGCGGCAGTCCCAGGCAGCCCACAGGCCTCCCATAGCGAGTCTTCTCAGATAGGGCCCAGCAGCACAAAACTGCAGCGACCACAGAGCACTGCAGGCCTCTTCCGACCACTGAGTCAGGTGAGTCGGGATGGAGCGATGGGGGTGGCGCGTGTGTGCAGCTGGAGCTTCCGGAGAGGCGGAGAGCCCCTGGGAGGAGCGAGGACCGAAGTGCACAGAACCATCAGACTGCAGAGGCCTTTCCCGGAGGTCAGTCCAGTCCACACCTCACCGAGAGCCCCTCCCACTCTGAGCCGGTCTCCCCGCCCCCCACGCTCTTAGTGACAACCAGGCTGTAATCCTCAGTCCGCATCTTATCAGCCCTTGTCTGCTCCCCAGCCAGTACCTCCAGCTTGTAGTAATTAAACAGCCCCAGCCTTTGTTGCCTCCTCTTGGTAAACAAGCGGAGAAAGATTCTTCCAGAAGCTGCGGTGAACCGCTTCCTGGAAACGAGTTGTTCGCTGCGGGCCTTCTTGTGTTCGCCTGCCTTTCCCTTGAAAGCCGCCACCACCGCAGCCCTGCACCGTGATGAGGGGGGTCAGAGAGCACCGGTTGTGCAGGAAAGATGTGAAAATTTACTGCAAATGAGACACGAGCAGTAAATTCATTTTTATTCAAATTACTGTCATCATACATTACCACGTCTCCTGTAAACATTGTGCTTCAGACAGGGTGACAGCATATTATTATTTGTGAGATTATACTATTATTAAGCTATTAACATGTCACCCCAGCTTGAAACAATGACTCAGCTTGGTTCTGCATAATAGGACAAGTGAGGGAGACAAGCAGAGGTGACAGGGAGGTGAGTCTTAAGACAGCGGGCCCGGTAGGGAATGACAGCTTGCACTTACGGACCCACATAATGAAGGGCCTTTGCATTTTTATTTGGGGACTTTCATAACCACGCCACGGTCCCAGAAACGGTCCTGTTTCCTTCACGAGACACCTCACCCAAGCATCCTGATTAGTCCAAATACTTCTTTCAACACATGAGCAAGAAGAAGTGGGGGAGACAGAGTTCTACGTCTGGGTCAAGCCAGCCTTTCCCCAGTGAGGTTGTCTAAAGGAGAGTGCCCCCCCTTTATGCTCACCGTTAGAGGGATGTGGTGGGTGTTTTGAGCTCGGAACACACAACTGCACAAAATGCAAGGCGGGACCTCCCTGGCCTGTCACCATCTTCAAGAGAGGGCCTCTCTAGCTGCTGGCTCCAGGTCACAAGGGCTTGCAGAGGGTTGAAACATTAGCTTCTCCAGCTTCCGAAGCCCTTCGCTGTGACGTAGTGCCCCGCGTTTCCAGGGTGTACAGAGCACGCTGTCCCTGGGACTCCCCTTCCACCACTGATAAATGCTTTCTACCATCCCCCATGTGACCAGCGCAGTCACCATCTCCAAAATGGCCCTTTCACTCGTGAGACGTTTTCTGTCTCCACCGCAGCTGTGGTAGTATCCATGGAGGCAGAGCCACCCATTCTGATCCCTGCAGTACCATGTGCAGCTTGACTTTGCTCGACTGACAGACCCTTCCTAGCTGAGGGCCCATCACCGAGGCAGAGAAGGACAGTAAAGGCTCCCAACAGCTCAGTGGGACACAGAGCAACCCCTCCTGCCCAGGCGCCCCCACTCCTAGGGCTCGGTGGCTATCTTGGGCCTTGAGCTCGGGCCCTCTCTGTCGGCCTTGCTCATGAGGCTCCCAAGTCAAATGGAAAGGCAGCCATGTACACGGAGCTGCCTTCTCTCTCCTGTTCCTGTGTTATAAAGGCTTGTTTGGACAAAAGTGACACTTTATCCTCTTAAGAACAAATTCTGGGCAAGTTTTTTTCTAAATGAGTTGGGAAGGAACCCTGTGAGGGAGGACAAATGGAGGAACACATGATTGTGTTATTAATGATCTCGCTTGATGAAAAAAATAAGAAAATAAAGGTGCACCTCAGAAGCCTTTCAGCCTCAAAGACTTCATCTTGTGTGGAATCTGCTGCAAGCCAGTGCCCACCCTTGCATCTTGGGCTCCGCTCTTAGAAGTGCCTTTTCAAAGCTGGTATCCTAGGCAGTAGCAACAGAACTTTGATATTTTAAAAGCTCGTAGTTACATGTACTATTTTGTCAAATTGTCCTTAAACAACTACGAAGCAGAGAAACTGGCAAACGTGAATCGTCAACGGGTTTTGAGCTCAGTCTTTTCTCACTAGGAAAGCGGTTTCATTCTCCCCAAATTGATGTCAAGTACCTGGGAAGGGGGCCTCCCCTTCTTGTCCAGTGTCTTCCTCCATGCCATACCTTATCTGAGGAAGAGACACTTTCCTGCTGTGGTTGACGGTGCCTCAGCTTCAAGATCTACTTTTCCTAAGGATCTGCTCCCTTGGATGTGACAATAGGCTGCAGAGTGAGTCTCCCATTGGGCCCTGGGGCATGTGAGCACAATGCCCTCTTTGTTCCTGTAGCCTTTACAGCAGGTACCCATTTCTGTCACAACTGGTGACTGAACTCTTTGTCATTCATCCCTCCGCATCTCCACCCCTGGCTCAAATCCTCAACAGATGAAATCCTCTTACTCACGTTTTGCTCTCAACTTTCTCTGGCATCGTTGGAGCTCTGTACAAGAGACTGAACACACCATTTTCTTTTGTGCCTGTCTTATGTTTTAATGATAAACATAATTTGGAAAGGACATATTTTAAAAAGCCCCCTAGATTTAATGAAAGGAGGGCCTGCCAAGATATGGTACAGGCTAGAAAAGCATCCAGGGATCCTTGGTCCACTGCCCTCCTCCTCTCAGACAGGAAGAATGTTCTATGTTTTGATCAAAGCCCAGAGTGAGGAACTGTGATAAGTGAGTTTATTCATTGTTCAAAGATGTGCCAGCCCCAAGTTTGCTGGCTGGTGATGGCAGAGCATGAGTGAAATCAAGTGTAGCAGCCCCTGCTCCTTCGCCACCTCAGGTCAAAAAGTCTGAGCCCACATACCTCAAGTTACAAGGACAGCCTGAAGCCAACAGCACTGTTTTTCTTTTGAAAGAGAAAAACTGTTTTTATGGTATTTCCTTAGACTGTGTATCAGTCAGCTGCCTGTCACTGTGATACAACACTGGAAAATAACAGCTTCAGGAACAGGGGATTTATTTTGGCTTATGGTTTCAGTTCATGATCATCTGACTCTTTTGGCTCTGTGGGGAGGGGAAATATCACAAAAGAGGCCATGAGAGAGCCAAGCTGCTCAACTCATGGCAGCCAGGAAGCAGGGAAAGAAGGAGCCAGAGTAGAAGAATCCAAGCACAAGACAGAGTCCCTAGAACACATCCACATGACCAGTCACTCCCTCCAGCTCGGCCCTACCTCCTATTTCTCATAATGCCATAAGAATGAGAATTTGTCAGTGGATCCATGAATGCCTGGATGAAGTCAGAGCCAGTCATCGTCCAAAAGCCCCACCTCTAAATATGTGAATTTCTGGGAGACATTTCATATCCAAACCGTAATAGGCTAAAGAAAACATCAAGCACTTTGGAATGTCGAGGCAGGAGCCCAACCTTAGTGAGACTCTGTCTCAAAATGAAAAATTGAAAAAGGGCTGGGGATGCAGTTCAGTGAGAAGGCCCTGGGTTTCCTAAATCAATCAATCAATTTAGTAATAATAAAATAAGTGAATAGGAAATAGGAAAGAGAGAGATCATTTCATTTGAGATACTTTGCACAATGAGCATCGTAGTCATTTGGAAATGCATGAGTCCAGCCTTCACAGTGGATTTTGTTCAGTGGCCCTAGCTTGCTGAAAATAGGAAAGCTTAGGTGCTGGCTGCCTTCATGAAGCACGTTGGTCCTCTAGGCTGCCCACTGGGAGCCACCCAAATTTCTCCTGCACCCTGTGGCAGTGGCACACCTCCCCCTTGGCTGGAGCCAGTTTCTCTATGCCGCTATCCACCATTCTAAGCCCAAGTGACCACCACTCCCAATACGGAGCCCAAATCCTCAGCTGATCTCATTATCTGATTTTTCTCCTCCATTTCCACTGTGACTCTTTACATTGGATTTTCCACATTTCTGAATTTCTGACCACATCAGGAGGCACCAATCTTTCATGGCTTTTCATGACCTGTTATCCTTCACCTCTAGCCTCCTCTTCCATTCTGGAAAGAACCACATTTGCCACAGCTGTTAAGACTCTGTCTCTCCTTGCTCAAACTCTAGCTATGTAGAGATGTTGAAAAGGTTTTGTAGGGTGACCCAAAGGCAGTTTTGAGGTGTTCTGGTGTTCCTCATAATCTCCAGCTCCCCGAAGCACCACAGCCCACCCTCAAAATGGGCAAAATGCATCGCAGCCATACCTGCCTCACAAAAACCCCATCTTTTAAAAGAGCCCCATCTTCTTCTTGAGTCAGACTGTTCCCCTGGGCCCTTCCTTGGGATCCTGGACTGCTCTCCATGGCAACCTGTCTTACTGAAAGTCCTTCTGTGGACCACAACACAATTGTTTTGTTCCCTGTCACTCTCAGTGCCCGCATACCTGAACGCAGACCTTTTCATTTTGATGTGTTTGCTTAAAAAAAAAAAAAAAACAATCGCAACTCAGCTTTTGAAAAACTCTGAGTTGGATTTCTGTGCAGCGACTCTTCAAGAAGGAGCAAGATTCCCTTGGTACCAACCAGTTCCATTTTGCAAGGCACACAGATTATTCTATTAAGAGCATTTTAGAAGAGCAAACATAATATGTCACAGCTGCTAAGCCAATTATATTCCTAGAATGACCTGAAATTTTGAGCTATATCAATCTTTTCCCTTCAAACATAGTCTTTTCCTTCATTATACACCTGACAGGTGAGGTCAGAGTTTGGCCTAATATTTTGAATAACAGCATTATCCTATCTCTAGTAATATCATTAGGAGTAAAACTACTTTTTTCATTCACAGTGGTGCTGTACAAATGGACCGAGGTAGGTATACTCACAATGAAAGTATTTTAAGATCAATGGGACCCTGACCTTTGAGGACAACTGAAACCCCTTTGATAGAAGGATGAATGCTGGCCAAGACCAAGCTAGGACCACCACAAAGTTTTATCTGGGTGGTTAAAGTAGATGTAATTGTCATCGTATGCTAAAGCAAGAGTCAGCAAACATCACTTTTCAGACAAACTCCGGCCCTCTGACTGCTTTGATAAATAAAGTTTTATTGGAACACAGGTAGCCTTATTTATTTGCATATTGTCTGCAGCTGTGTTACCACTGCAAAGGCAAAGCTGTGTCTGTAGCTGAGATGATGTAGCCTGTGACGCTGACCGTATCAATGTCTAGCTATTTATAGACAAAGTTTGCTGACCTCAATGCAAACAAATATACCTAAGAACTAACATTTATAAAGGGCTATCAGTTGTAGGATGGTATAGGTTGGATGAGGCTTTTGCATACCTTAGCTCAACTAATCTTTCTAATAAACCATAAAGGAGAGATCGCCTAGGTCCACATCTTACATGGGAGGATTTTAAGGTTTTTAGAAAGGATGCTGCTTGTCTAGGTTCAAGTGGTGAGTGGCAATCGAGTGGAGGCAGAACCCAAGCCAAGTGTCTAATTCTGTGCAGATCCTTCGTCCTGGTCAGCTGTGAAGGCCGAGGTTAGGAGTGAGGCCCCATCATCTCAGCCGTATTTCTCAGAAACTTCCACACTATTTCCAGCTCACCTTCACCAACCTGTCCTATGGAATCCAACGTGATTCGTAGACCACGTAGTCAAGTGCCTACATGGGAGAAGTACACGGTGTGTTTCCATGAAACAAAAGCAAAGGTGAAAGTATCACTCCCAAGGCCTGAACGATCTATGCCTATAGTGGAATAATTGTATCGCGAGCTCCAGTGATTTATGTGTCTTGTACTTAGCACACAGTGGCTGTGTGCCTCGGCGCTGCCCTGAAAAAGCTCACAGTTAAATGCGAAAGGCATCTGCTGCATCTAACGGAAGAGTGGTTGGGGAGGGAAGTTACCAAGGACAGTTGAACAGGCTCCACAACATGGTAAGGAGGGTAGGTACCAGCTGGGCTTGAGCCGGGGATTTCCCCTCAACGGGCGGCTCTCTGTACTTCACTGAAGAAACCTCAGGAATCCTAATTAGCCAGAGTGTAAATGGGAAGGGACAGAGGTGCTAAGGACACACACGATTCTAGTTCCAACACTCTCTGCTCCTTCAAATCTGCGAGCATCTATAAGGCAGTAAGGGCCAACCTTTTAGAGCTTTCAGTGATACCATCCGCCCACTTCGGCGTGTGTGCCATAGGCCTGCTCCCTGTGACATCGGGTGTTTTTACCTAAAGAAATGTACTAAGTTCAAATACAGCATTTCCTGCTTTGTCTACTGAAAGAAAATGTCCAGTTTAAAAAATCAAATGAAGGGTCATCATTCTGTGTTACACACTTGCTAAAAATAATAGTCTGAGACACAGCTGTTGCTTCAGAGCACACAGAAATCATTCCAAAGTCAAAGAAAACTTGGAGGAAAACCTGCCTTCTTTCTTGCCTCCATCTTCCTCATCTTCCCTCCTTCGGTTCCTCCATTTCTCCTTTGCTCCGTTCCCTCCATCTCTCCTTCAGACCCTCCCTCTTTTCCTCTTCCCTTTCTTCTTCCTCTCCTCCTGCCCGCGGTGAGGAAGTGGGCAGTATGACAGCGCCTACACTGTATGTGAAGAGCGGGACAGTCCATTGTCTGAGGGACAAGCGTCGGCTCAGGTGATCTAAGGAGGAGGAGGAGTAAGAAGGGCTCAATCTCGGGCAACGACATTCAGCACATGACGCTTTTTGTCAGCATCGACACCTTCTTAATTATACGGGACTTATACTGCTTCTCAAGTCGGCTCTCTCCCTTACTACAGAAGCCAGAGTGGCTAACTGAGGCCCAGGGATTAGAGAGGGGAACTGGAGAGGAAATAAACAGTGTTTTCAGTAGCACTTTACCAAGCACCAAGTCCAGGAACAGAAAATCCCCACACTGATGTGGAGAAGACGGACCTACAGTGCACAGGCCCAGGAATACTGTCCGTATTTGAAACCCAAGCCAGGAACCTGGGCTGTCATCTTGGATACGAAATGACACCAAGTGCATGTTCTTCACTGGCCACCTTCTGGCGCTGGGGTGGGGTCACGAGAAGGAAGGGCTCCTCCCAGAGAACTTCCCTGACCACTGAGCCCCTTCTCTAGTTTGCTTCAAGCTGGTGTCTGTGGTCCAGGGCTGGTGGAGGCCTCCTCTGCACGGAGCCTACCTATCCAGCTCTGGAAAATCTACCTACCCTGAAGCTGCCCGGGTTAAAAATGTCCAGCCAAAGCTTGGATGTGTAGTTTGTTTCCTTATCTTTCAATGGAAGACAAGGTCTCTGCCTTGCAGGCCCTGCCCTCCTTGAGCTGTGAGAGGCGGCTGCAGCGGAGACCTGGGACAGACGCAGGTGCTGGGGTAAGCGTGGTACAGGGGCGGGGCCGGGTGTGGGGGGGCTGGGAAGGACGGGCTCGAGAGCAGCTCCGCTGGAGGGCCTGATACCTAGGAGGGGGCACCCCTCACTCTAACCCCTATGGGTGGATCGGTTGGAGTACAGGACGCTGAAGGCCCCCAGACCGACTTGTTACTCCCCAAAGCTATGCACAGAATCACGAGGCAGAAGGCAGTGTGGGCCAGGGCGGGGATCCCAGGCAGGAAAAGAAGTTATCTGCAGCGACCTTGACTGAAAAGAGCCAGGCTCAAACAGATGTCGGTGAATTCCATAATTTCGACATAGAGTTTATTTGGCCAGTACCATCCAGACTGGATGCCTAGAAACACAGTTCCAAATCCATGAAAAGTCTTCACTGTGACTACCACCATCAGCCTGCGGTGGAACGCACCCCAGGCGCCCTGCTCTGTTCAGACTTGCCAACAACCTCAAAAAACCTATTCCCGCCCGTTTCCCAGGGAGAAGAAGCCTCCCTCCCAGGACTGCCCTGGAGGCCCAGGGCAAGCTGGGACCGCCTGTGTCAGGGGTTGTGTGGCCTCAGCTTTTGCCTCCTGCCACTGTCATGCCCTCGAGGAACCTAGGGCTCCTGATACTTGTTAAAAGCTGCAAATTCACCAAATAAACTCCACCCTGTTATGAATGTGGGATCTCAAGTGTTTGCCACTGATTAGGCAACATTATTTCTATTATCCTACTGGGTTTCACACCATGAGTAGAGGCACTTGCCTTGATTTGAAACTCGCAGACACCAGGAGAATTTGCTGATTGCTAATGAGAAAGCTAAGGTTTTGTTGATACCATCTGGGACCCTCTTGCTGAGGGCTGAGACTGGGACAAGGAGCTCGACATAACACACCATATTAAGCAGGCAGTGACTTTGTTATGGGCTCAGTATAACTTTTCACGTCTGCTGTATGCCAAGAGCTTAGCCTGAAACACCTTTTTCCAGAATATGAAACATAATATCTCCGTGTTCATTGCATTATTTAAAAAGGGGCAATGTGGTTCATAACTTTACATTTATTGCATACTTTTAAGCCACTTGACCCATATAAATATTGCTATAGAGTTGCCCTCAGTTATTAAATTCTTATTGCTTATAAAAGGGGCAACAGGAAGCACATAACCTAGAGTCCAAGCTGTAGGGAGGGCTGCAGAGGACCCTGGAGCCGAGACAGGGGTGTGTCGGGGGTGTGGGAGCGAATGGGTTTCAGTTCTGCTCTCTACTTTCAAGGCTGGGTTTTTCTCATATTTTATTTGATTTTATTCTGAGTTGTAAGCAGCAGCCTGGTTCCCTTTAGCGTAAAGAATTATGTATTGACATGGCGAGCGACATTGTGCCTTTCTACTAATTAAAATGGAACCCCACTCTTAAAAGAAATTGGTTGAAAGAATTTTTTTTTTTATTTCACAGCACAGCTGAGACCAGATAAAAACAGGACATCAACATTTATCAGGGTTCAAAGTCTAGTCGCCTCACTGTGAAAGGGAAGCAAACTGTGTCTTCATTGTCAGTCTTGTGTTCTTATTAACGCTGCTTCCCTTGTTGTGCGCGTCCTCCTAGGACGTGCGAGGGCTGGTGCCAGGACGTGCCCACCTGCCCCGTCCGGATCTGCACCCCGCTCACATGTGCCCGTGGAAGTTTTCTCCTGCTGTGCACTTTCAGGAAGTGACAGGATGACCATAAGCATTTTAAGACACCTCAAAGCAGTTCTACAGATAAGCTGTCCAAAAACAGGCAGGTTCCCCTGAACGCCAGTGTGGCGACAGTTCAGAATCACACACACACACACACACACACACGCATGCACACATGCGCGCGCGCGCACACACACACACACACATGCACGGACAGACTGGAGAACACAGTACAGATGACATATCTGATCAATCATGCCCAGTGTGGCATACAGGTGGAGGGACATGGGGTCTGAGCCTGTCATTAAAACATGATTTTTTAAAGAAAGCATAATAAGAATTCCTCCCACCACAGCCCACTGTAGAACCTGGGGCAGGACAGGTCTACTTGGCACCCCAACCCTTTGCATATGTGAGACCGCTCTGGCGACACATTAGCATGGGCAATTTTCCTTGCTGTTGCTTAGGGCAGAGCCTTTAAACCTAGAGGTTACTGCTGTCAACATAGGACCTTTTTCCTCCTGTCACTTTTTTCAGAGATGAAGGGAAAGATTTCCCTTAGCCTACAGCATTTAGCGTGCAAGCCCTCCACCACCACATTGTGAAGGCACAGAAATCATGAAGCCAGACTGCGACCTTCCAGTTCAGTGACAGGACAGGAGTCCCATGAGCAGTGGACGTCTCCTCTGATATTTGGAAAAGTGTCATGTTTTCTTTACAGAGAAAACTGTCAGGCTGTTGTTGGCATAAAATACAACACTTCCTGGATTGCGATTTCCTTGTTTGCTACAAAATGTCACCTGGGCACATGACATGTTTTTATTTTGCTCACAGCCACTCTCTACTTAAGATATTCAAATGTTGCTAAGAGAAAGTCTGGCTGCGTGTCCCCTGGTCATTCCCCTTCTTAATTACAGACCTTCGACTTCCTGGAGAAGGAGCAGTATTTGCAGATCAAGAGGGCTGGTCTGATGGTGTGATTCACTTATCTAGGCTGGAGGAAAAAAAACACTGTGCAAATTCATGTTTACCCTACTGATGTGCTCTTTAGAGAACCTTAGAAACAAAGACATGCAATTACTGGCCACAGCTGGCTGCGCTGTGCTAAAATAGAGAGTGCACTGTGAAGAGCATTACAAATGCCACCGCCAGGCACACGTAGCACCGGCAGAGCCAGGCAGAGGTTTCTGTCCGGGGACAGATTGCTCGAGTTAGCGGCTACCTGTGCGTGTCACCTGCAACATGCCAGCGTGATCCAGCCTTTGCACTGCGGTCAACCTTAATCTCACATCCTGGATAACACTTATTTGTAACCCCTATCTACCATTTCTGGGCACAACTCTTGGGAAGCATGCCACGGGATTTATTCTTAATAAATCACGGTGGTGTAGGTGACATAAGAAGAAAGCTTAAGGAAATACAGTGTTCAAGTACATACCCACACACCCCACCTATATCCTATAAAGACCTAAACTAAGAAAAAAATCTGTACCTCTTTCAGTCTTCTGACTTGACAGAAGTATGGACATGTTACATATCTATTTTGTTGTAGATTTAACACATACAATACAAACCAAAAGCAAGAAAGCTAAAGGACATTCTGCAAAACGCAATTGAATACTACAGAGTGTTGGTCAACAGAGTACCCTGAAAGAGACTCCACTAGTCCTGCTGTTGCCCTCATCTGGGTGGTTAAAGGAGCAGGGATGAAAGCTATCCTTACAATGTGAAATGGGAGACAAATTGAGCCCCAGTGACTCTCTAGTTGCTCGGCTACTTTTTTTTTCTTTTTTCTTTTCTTCTTTTTTTTTTTTTTTTTTTTTTTTTTTTTTTTTTTTTTTTTTTTTTTTTTTTCTTGAGACAGGGTCTCGCTTTGTAGTTCAGGCTGGCCCTGAGCTCACTATATAGCCCAGGCAAGCCGCCGCGAACTCAGCCATCCTCCTGTCTCTGCCTCCTGAGTGCTGGGATGACACGCGTAAGCCACCACGCTCGGCACTGTCTACTTAAGATACAGACCTTCGACTCGGCACTGTGCTATGTGGTACTGATTGCCGGTGTGTGTGAGTCACCATGCCCAGTGTGTATTGTGGTTACCAGGGATTGAACCAGGGACCTTGAGCTTGCTAGGCAGGCGATGGAACCGCTGGGCTAAATCTCCCGCCCTAGGCTACTTTTGCACAAGGGGTTAGAGTCAAGTAAAAAATAAATATAAAGCAACACCATAACCACAGGCAGGATTCATCCTCAAACAATATCATCAAGGAATATTTTCAGGTCATAGTGAAAAACAGCCTCATCTAGAGCTGCAAACATCGAAACGGTCATTAACTTCTGGAGTACAGATGTAAGGATGGAGGCTAAGCTGGCAAAACAAAAAGTAGCGGCTTGCAAAGGTGTTTTGTTTCTTTAACAGTTCGTACGGTTTGAAAAATCTGTCATACAAACCAAAGAGCAGATTCCTTAATTGCCATCAAGTACATCCCGGGTGCTGCGCACACAGCTGGAAGGCTCTGAAGCTCTGTGTTTAGGGCAGCCTTTGAGACTCTTGCTCCTTCTCTTCAAGTCTTTGTGCCGTATGGACTGAAAGCTGAGCCAGGCAGGACCTGTTACCCTGCCTTTCCACGGATAAGACATTAATTTCTTGCATATTTGCGTGTGTGTGTGTGTGTGTGTGTGTGTGTATTTTCATCTTGTAGTTCTGGGGATCTGCCTCTTAAGAACCTGCCTCTGGGTTTTGATAACTAGCCACTCAAATTTCCATTCAGTATAAACCAAAAAATATACAGCAGGAAGGTCTTAGTTTGTTAAGACTTGCATTAAGTATTTTGGGGTGTGTGTGTGTGTGTGTGTGTGTGTATGTGTGTGTGTGTGCTGTGTTTCCTTTTCTCCACTGGTGTCCAATTAAAAGTGTTTCTATCCAGAAACCATACTATGTAGCCAGAAGCTGGCTGAACCTTAGAAGGCAAAACTCCCAAAATGGCACAGAGAATGGTCCTGCCGACCTGCAGGGTGGCAGCATCAACGTGGCGTATTTCTCTGTGCTTTTAACAGTGCTAAGACGGCAGGCAGCAGGCCCATCGGAGCACGGGCATTTGCAGGGCGCCACTGTGGTATTGTAAGAGGCTCTATTGTGATGACAGGGAAGGTAGAGGGGATTACAAGATCCACTGCAGACACCTGCCACAGTACAGCACATTTGCTGCTGGATACAAACAGCGCTTCCAGAATGGATTCCATATTTAATCTATCTTCTAAACTCTGAGATGAGTTTTTAAAAATTAAGAAAAAAAGATTCTAAAATACATGAAGAGACTACTCTGAAAATGGAGTTTCTGGAAAAATAGTCTCTCTTTTGCATTTCACTTGGCATTGAACTTGAGATAGCTTTTGGTATCCCTCCCCAGAAAGATTCACGTTCAGTCCTGATGAACGTTACCAGTGGTCAGCGGAGCTCAGAACCCCCCTGAGCCATGCCCGGATAATACTCTTAGGAAGGACAATGCTGCCCATTAAACAAATCAAGTGTCTCGCTCAGAAGTCTGAGCAGTGTCCATTATGTCATGGCTGTCTGAAAATTTCTAATACGGAGCAAAGGCAGATGCACTCCACAGCTATGTTTGATATTGTGCTTAGCTGAGTTCTCTGCCCAAGCAACTCATTTCAGTCTTAAACAAATAAACAAACAAACAAAAAGATGGTAGGAAAAATAATGAACATTTTTATTTGTTGTTGAACCTTTTAAGGCAAGAACCTACCTTCTAGCGGTGGAACTTTATTTTCTTCTCCATGGTAATATATGGTACTGAAATTCCAAAGGTTTCTGGTCCATTTCAGCTGCCACCTCAAGTCAAAACCATAGAGTTCAGCTATAAAAGAATATAATAAATTTAACCTGACCTAACTGGGATTTTTAAGCAGTCTTTTTTTTTTTTTTTTTTAAGAAAATGTGTATCTATGAGCTCCCTCTTCCCACATATAAATTTTGTTTTTCCTTCCTGGGTTCTTTCTTGAGTTCAAACTTGGTCACATGTGTAAAAATGATCTCTGCCTAAATGAAAGCATTTTTTCAAAGACGTTTCAGTGAGAATCAACTCTAGAAGAAAATGCAATTCCAAGGGAAACTTTAAATGAGGTATTTTAACTCAGCCTTGAAGGTCCTGCCTGAATCTTGCGGCCAGCCAGGGGCATCTTCCTGTCCTAGAGGACTTTGGACACCCCACGGCCCACTGATGCCCGGACCCCGTCTCCTGCTATATAGGGTTTCTATGTATTTTACACACGCAACCCAACTTCCGCAGTCCGGTTCAAATGTAATCAATGTTTTTGTTTTGCAGCTTTTGTAGATTGAGTCTTTGTTAGGCGAGCACGTCTTGTTTCCCCAACACCCGAAGAAATCCCAGCATCAGAGTGCCCCCAAAAGGCAGCCCAGGAAATGAGCAGGGGCGCGCTGACCTTTACCGAGACAGCTAAGGTTATGCACATAACATTTGCTTGTTTACTTTGCAAAATAAGCAACGAGTTGGAAACTCCGAGCTTCGCCGGCGCCTCCTTCGCACTTTAAAAAACAACAACCACGAACCGAGGCTCCCGGTCTTTGCAGCTCCGGTGCGCCCTGGCTGTTAGCTGCTTTGCTCTGTTTCTATCGTGATGCAACTTTAATAACGTTAGCCAAGACTGCTCAGAAGAATCACAGCTGTAGCTGGAGGCGGAAAAAAAAAAAAAGAAAGAAAGAAAGAAAGAAAAATCCGCGAAAACGAGGTGTGTCCCCCGGCCTCACCTAGGAGCCGGGTCGCACGGGGGCAGGGGCCACCCGATCGATGGTCACAGCGGGCTGATGGCCACTGGTCGTTTTGATGGATATGACTGTAAAAAAAAAAAAAAAAAAAAAGGAAAGAAAAGAAAAGTCCAGATTGGTTCACAGTGGACCTCAAACCATGTCAGCTAAAACCAAAGAGACAAAAACGTGACAGCTGTGGAGAGCGCACTGCAGGCAGTCAGCGGCGCCTGTGATTTATTGTTCCATCTGCCTCGCCGCTGTGAGGACAAGTTCCCCCTGATTTGGTTAAAATGAAAAGGACCTCAGAGAGCGCAACGTGGGTTTTGAAAATGTGCAGAAACTATTTTTTTTCCCCTGATTTATGTCCCTTTCCCCTTTCAGAAAGTCTGCCCCGCTCCGGAGCTCCGCAGGAGTGAAGGTTTGTGCACCCCTGCCCCCACCCCGCCTTCCTGCCCGATTTCGGGGGGGGGGGGAACCTGGGGCGCCGCTCCCACCCTGCCCTGGCACACTTCTTGGCTGGGACGCTCGGCTGCGGGGTGCAGCCCGGCGCGGGGGTCGCCAAGCCCTCAAGAGCTAGCAGGCCAGGCCAGCGCCCAACCTCGGTCCGGCCCGCTTGTTTCCCGGCCCGTCCAGACCGGTCTTTCCCTGGAAGTTCAGGTTCCTGCTCTCGGATTCTAATAAAAGTTTTACGCCGGTCAGCACATTTTCAGCCAATTTCCCATGAAGAGGCCTGTTGGTTTCGGTGGAGCATGGAAAGTTGCGCGCTCTCCTGCCTTCGCGCGGGGTCTCTGGAGCCCTGACCCGGGGCAAGCACTTCCTGGCTGGAGGTTTTAGGCCTCACAGGTCCAACCTAGTGTCAAAAGCTGGCCTGTCTTCTGTCTCAGGATGTTGGTTTTACCTCTCAAGTGTTTCCTGAATTTGTGAAAATTCTTTTCTAGCCGCTTGTCCATAGTGGCTTAATGCTCAAAAAAATATTTACCCTTTTTTTTTCCCTGAGAAAAAAAGAAAAGAGGGGAGGGGGGGGGTTGAGAAAGAGAAAGAAGCAGAAAGAAGGAAAGAGAGCGAGGCTTGGCAGCTACTGTGGAACAGGGGCCGCCCCCAGGGGGCCAGTTCTACTTTTGGAATATGTTCCTGTCAGGCAGGGGTCAACATCTTTTACCTCTTTTTTCCATTATTCAAAATAAGTATTGATGTTATGTTTTAGCTATTTAAAAGCCAGCTGCCTCGCTCATTTCGGATACTTTTCCTGGTATGATTGTATGTGGTAATAGCTGGTCTGTGTATCGTCTTTCACAAAATCTAGCCTTTCAGAGCCTCAGTCTTCAAATGATATCAATCAAAATTTATGCAATTCAAAATCCATATGTATAGAGTCCCAGTTCACCTCATTTAATGATAATAGTAAACCACATGTTGTGTACATGTCTAAAACACTTTTCTCCTTCTTGGCTGTGGTAACCCTAGGGGCACTGTGCTCCACACAGCCTGCCCAACTGAGCAGCAGAATACATTGATTAATACTTGGCAACAGCGGAAATCTTGAATAATAAAGTGGTGAACAAGGTAAATGCAAACTAATAAAACAAGGAGAGTGTCAATAATATTTGAAGATGTATGTTAATATAAACAACCTGGGAAGACCTGAGAGGCTGGGAAAGCCAGCTAATCCGGACGCACGGAATTGGCTCTTATTAACCGTCTTAAAGTCGATCTGCACTCAAAAGAGGTGTAGTGATGTGTGGAAAATGAGCGATTTGGTCTGGCAAGGTCCTTCCAGCAGTTAAAGGGGGAGACCTGTGCCCTCTCCCCCAAGCCCAGACGGTGGCAGAGGAGCGAAGGCCTGTTGCTTCTCTGCTGTGGTTGGAGTAGAGAGTGAAGGAGAAAAAAAGAAAAAAAAAAAAACAAACAAGGTTCATTTGTGAAATTAGTCCACCATTATAATACCTTAATCCTAGGTAGGAAAAATTAAAGTGAGATTTGAGAGAGTTCATTTGCATTAGCTTTGAGAACTGGTCACAGGACACTTGAGGGCTTTTTTATTTTTTTTAGAGATAACCAGTAAATACTTGGTTCAGTAAGACAGTAGTTCACCCTAACTGGGCGTTACCTTTTGATAGGTGCATCAGGTTCATGCGCAAACTGTTCCTAACGATGCAGAGATACGTGCTTTTTAAAAGATTAAATCCTTCATCTGATCTATTTTTATCAAAAGCAAAATTGGTTACTGTTCATAGTTACACAATAGCATTTGCCTCTGACAGGATGCATTATTTACTTCAGGTTTAATATACATTACAAATAAGATTTGCTTTCATGGAGAAGCATAAACAGTTGGCAAGGGGAGAGCTGAACATTTTCCTTAATTTGTTTTGGCAAATCTGAAAAATAGAGGTCATTACACACACTTCTGCATTCCAGAAACAGAACAAGGAGCAAATATTTTAAGAAAATCGAGATTATAATTAAAAATACCACAATGTTTTAGGGAGTGAGAAGGTTTGAGGTTGTATTTGCAACTCTGAGGCTGCAGCGCTTGGGGACCCACAGAGTGGGCGTTAAAAGGAACAGAAAATTCGAGGCTCCGAATCCAAAAAGCATTTCTTTTGGAAACCCTTAAAAACATCACGTAACATCAATTATTCAGCATCAGACTCAATTGGCTTCTTCTCTTGCTCTGAAAACAAGCCGTTCTGCAACACCTACGTGTCTGGTCACCTTGCTGCCATGTGATATTAAAGGTTTATATGAGCATTCATACTGAAAAATTAAGCACCCTTTTGTTTTGATTAACTGCAATCGGTTCCTAAAACCACAAGGTGAAAACGCACCCAGCGCCAGCCACATCTGTGTCTTCCCTCTGCCCGCCAAATGAGCCACGCCGGCGCAGGAGAGCTGTTGACAAATTAATACTTTAAGAAAATAAACTATGGTCATGTTCAACATAGAGCAACTTTATCCTGATTAATTTGTGTTGGAGCCTCTCCAGCCCCCATTTGCAAAGCCCCACAGTTTGTACAAATGTAATTTCCTAATATTTACACGAGGAAAGCCTCAGCAGTTAAGCTTTGCCTCCAGTGTGAGTTTTGTGGTTTGTAAAAAGACAATAAAAATACAGAGAGGTAATTGTAAGCACATTTGAAAAAGAAAGGAAGAAAGGATTTTTTTTTTTTTTTTTTTTTTTGCCTCTCCTCCTTCTTGCATAGCCCTATAAAATTGGGCTTGTGCGAACAGACTCTCAGGAAGGGAAGGCAGCACTCACTGGTCACCGGCAAAGTTTTAAGTAATGTAACACCTAATACTTAATAATATATCCCTGCAACCGAATATAGCTAACGAGACCCCAGAACACCCACGGCTGTTCTTAACACAGATCTTTTGCATCCTGGCATAATTCATCTTTGTCCATCTGCACGGTCCTGTCATTTTATGCCTTTATTTATATTGAATGTTGGCCACTTGTGTGACTGTCTGATTTAATAAATATGAAAAAAAGAGAAATGCAGTTGTAATATGTTGCTTTGTTCTGAGAATATTAAAAAATAACCTTTAGTTTTAATGAGATTTTTTTCTCCCATCAGTTTACACAATTTTCCAGATGTAAAATGAGCTTTTGGCTGTAAAATATTTTATCACATTGTCTTACACAATAAAGATTAGATGTTTTCTCTCTCTCAACTGCACTGCAATTATTTTTTAGTGTTTGCAAATCATAATATCATTTAAAAACCATATTTTATACCTCATCTAAAATACTTTTATAGCTGTATGATGAAAAAAAATAACATCTATTTAACTACTCTTTTTAAGTGGCTGTTATGTGCTTTAGTATAATTTCCTAGGAAAAGGCACGGCTAAAAAAACTTAGCTTTCCTTGAAAACAAATCTCCCAAGCAACATCTTTGCAAAAATCTCCAGAATTTAATTCCCCCGACTGGAAAGCCCAGAGTGCCAGAATGTAAAAATAGTAGCCCTGTCATTTCACATTCATTAAGTGTGAAACTCAGAAATTAATAATGTAAAAATATGCTTTTTAATTAGTCTTACATTCTGCCCAATGTACTTAAATGGGATCAGCGGCTCCCTAATGATTTTTTTCTTAATAAAGTATTAGCCTGTGATGCACTGAGGTTGACAGGTATGATAAACTGGAAAGTACTTTTGGAGGCGTATGAATGATACCAAAATAGTACTCACCCATTTAAATGTAATTAACATCAGGGAGCAATATTACCAGAGAAGCCTGCAAGATTTTTATTTCAGGGATTTTTTTTCCATTTCTTATTTTATGAGTAGTTTGATGATTGCAGCAGTGATTTTATAATTTAATTACCTTTGCTGAAAGCTAAGCTTCCACTAATAGCAGGTCAACAGGATCATAAAGCAGCCTTCAAAAATATTAAAAAGAAAGTAAATCCATTTGGATGGGCCCTTTGAAGTATGTGTGTATTCATGTGTTCATTCACACACATGCTCATGTATGTAGGGATTGAGCTCTATATTTGAGGACATAGTCCAGAGTAGATAAAGACACATAGATTCATGAATGTAGGATGCATGATATGTCTCCATGTGTCGAGAAGTGTCCCATCTAGGATGAGAAGGAACCCTCCCCAGAGCTCTGGTCATTGGTCCTCTGGAGAGATTTGGTGGCAGGAATCTATATGCACCCCAGTTTTGGAAAAAGCAGAAGATGAAGTGAAATATGTATTTGATCAACACCGAAACATTAAAAGTTGTACTATATAGAAAGACTCCAGTCAATGGCCTCCTGATTACTCTCCAACATGCAGTCTGCAGAAGACAGCAGTAGCGTTGACTGCCTCTCCTATGTCAAGTCACCAATAACAAACGTGAAACAGATTTCCTAACATTGTAGTATATTGACTCAGTGACGGTGACTCATGGACTTCCCCTCAGACCACTGAGTAGCTGAGTCCCAGATGTTGGCTCTTTTCAACATAGTAAACATAGAAAGAGTAACATGACATGTACTGTAAGTCAACACCCAAGGAAGTCTTGAGTACCCCTGCTAAGAAGTATGGGCTGCAGTCAGGTTAGCTTTTCTGAAAGAATTTCTGGAAGCCTGGGGGAGGCTCAGAGCTTGCATGGCATGAGTCTGATGAACATTCCTGGAAGGCCAGAGGCCGGACATAACCCTTAAAGGGCCATCCAGGTGGAGTGAGGGACCCAATACTCTTGATTCCCAGCACAACTACCCTCAGAGCTAATGGGTCTCAAGAGCTTCTTTTCCATTTTCTCAAGAACAAAGAAGGCCTCAGAGTTATGACCTCTTATTTATGCAGTATGCTAACAGTCTTTGTTGAACAGTGATAGCACCTGTGTTTTTCTTTAGCCAAGAACAGGCTAGAGTATAAAACATAAAGTCAGGCACTAGTCCACGTCTGTGGAATTTAGTTTAGCGATTATAAAGCCTGTTCTAAGTTGCTAACATGGCACACACAACCTGAGTTTCTCCAAATTGCATGGAACCCTATTCATCGGCTATTTCTTCCTATGTACTGTTATATATAACATTTTCAATACCAGTGAATTTCTTAAAGAGGAGATACAGAAGCTGTGTTTGGAAAGTATTTGATTGCTTGCTAGTGAGATGTATTTTCTGTACTTAACAGAATTTTACCTGTTATCCATCACTGTATTTATTCAATAATCTCTCTAAAAGGAAAAGAAGGAGACTGGATAATTTTCTTGCTTTCTTAAAATTCTGGTGAACACCTAGTAGCTCCATGAAAGCAGATGGGTGTTTCCTACTCCCAGTGGGATTCCCAGCTTCTAAAATTCTGTCCAGTGGACATACACAGAAGGAGAGCTACAGAGAAGATGCTGGGAAAGGCTCGGCATCACCCTTACCGTTGTGATGTTATTGTCGTTGTTGTTTTCTGGCCTCAAATGGGCAGTGCATTATTCAGCTTTGCAGCCTGGTTCACGAGGCACCTAGAAAGTCACTGTCAAAACAAAGCTGCAAAAACCCCAAGCATTTCAGAGATGATGGAATGGGAACACTGCTCTGACACCTTCGCATACCAGATGTAGTTGGTTCCTAAACCAGTCAGTGGGTGCTGAGACTTCACCTTGGTGGCTGCCTCCTGGACTTTCATCAGTGGGAATCTCTAATGACTGGCAGTAAGTCTACCAAAACTATGAGCTGTAGCTAATACCAAAGGAATGGATTATTTTTTAATGACTATGCTGAAAAATATGTCCTTGTGGATGATTCATTCTGCTTTCATTGGAGAGATACAATGGTAACTCACTGGCCAGTGAAACTTTTAATTGCATTTGTTTGTTTCATATGAAATTATGCTGAAATGAACTTATATGTTTACTAATATGTTGTTAAGTCAAATAGCAACTTTATGGTTTTTTATAAAATCTCAATGAATGTAAACATTTCAGGAGGTTAATAGGGGTACCACCTAATTAAGACTCCTTAATTGTACTCTTTTTGAAACTAAAATCAATTAAATTAAGTGAAAACCACCTGTGAATAACTCAGTGTAACAACGAAGAGCAGATTTGCAAGGTTGAGTAGTGGTCAGCCAAACAGATTTTATTTACTGGGCATTTTTAATTTTTTTTTTTTTGAGACAGGGTCTCGCTTTGTAGTTCAGGCTGGCTCTGGGCTCACTATTTAGTCTAGGCAAGCCTTAAACTCAGCAATCCTCCTGTCTCTGCCTCCCGAGTGCTGGGATGACAGGCGTGAGTACTGGGCATTTTTTTTATATTATTTGCGGATGAGGAAATTGAGACTCAGAGTCCCCAGGACTTACCTAGGGCTATGGCCCATGAAAAGGATGTTTGGAAGAGGCAATATCGACAGACATCAGAAAGTCACCAGAGCCCCGGGCACTGGCTTTGAGGCTGTGCCTCCTCCCTGAGGATGTGGCCACGGTCCTGGTGCTAACCCTGGGCGAGGGCTGAGCGTGTACACGGAGGGTTCTGACTCTGCGGGTCTCTGGGCACAGAGACCTTTGAATCTCAGGCTTGAGGAACTCCCTTCATCTTATCACGTATGTTTAGACCTCATCACAGAAAAATGCATGAAGAAGGATCCAACCCTAAGGGCAGCAGTTTGGGGAAGTTATTCTGTGCCTTACTCGTAAATCACAGGAAGGCAGGATTGCAAATCAAGAAATAATAACTAACAGTGGCATTTGTACACAAAAATAAAACTACTTAGTTCCAGTAAGCTCCTCAGATGTATTTATCCTTCATTCCTTCCTTTCCTCCTCCCTTCTATAGTTTCTTCCTTCCTACATTCCTTTTCTCTTCAGCCTTATACAACAAGAACCATTTCACTTATACGGCAAGAACCAGGGTCCACCTGGAGGATCCTCGTGGCCAGACAACCATGCTTTGGTAGCTTTATTGTCACGCTGTGGTCCCTCAGGGTCCCTACAGTGCAGAGTGTTGCTGAGGTGTCCGGCTCCCCTGTGACTGACCCAGCTGTCTGTGGAGACCCCGTGGAGGCTCCAGGACTGACTGGGACAGCAGCTCCAGGCAGCCAATGTGTATACCCACGTCCAGTTAGCCTCATTTCGAAGGACTTTCTGGGCACCAGTGTGCGACAGTCCCAAAGTTTACCTTCTTCCTTTTGTGGGCCCACCAAGGAATCTGATTTGCTTAAGTGTGAAATGAAATAAAAGACTTTTATGGAGACTTCAAGCCAAATCATTGAATACAAATATATGCGGCTGCGGCACATACTAGCAAAGTCAAAAGACCTGGTTCTCAGGGACGCGCCAGTCCCAGGCCTGAGCAACAGAGCAGAGGACATCATATTGGGGATGTGACATTTTCCCAGAAGGACAGGCGGCACATCCCCTAACAGGCTTTCTTAATGGCCAATCCATGCACTGGCATTTGTGAGGGGAGCCAGAGGGACTGCTTGTTTGCCGACTGGATGAAAGAACATGCTGCAGGGTTAGAAACACAGGGCCTAGAGAGACCTGGGAAATCCATGGGACACGAGTAAAATGCAATCCACTGCAAATGGGCCACGTGCATGAATTCTAAGGATCCAATGACCTTAAAGTTCTGCAGGATCAAGAGAACTATAGACGTATACATAGAGATGCAGCCGGCCAAATGGGCTGTTGGTGCCAACCTGTTCTCGGCACCAGTACTCCTGTATTCTGGCGTATCCAGAAGCCTCGTGACCACTTGCACCTGCCTGCTCCCCATCCCGCCATCAAAGTGAGGGAGAAGCTGGGTGTGGCCCTAAATGTGGGAGCAGGACCAATCTGCAAAAGGAAAATCAGTCTGACTATACAAGATGGCATTCAGTTGAGAACAAGACAAATCCATTATTAGTCTCCCTAACCACCTGAATAGCCAGGGTAAAGTGAATGATATGTAATTTGTTCATGAAGGGTATGCCTAAGAAGCTTTAATATATATTGAGACGAAGCCACTACAGACCTCTGCTGTACCAACTGAGCTATCGAAGGACTTCCTGTATTGAGAGATTAATAAACATCGTATGTGTGTGAAGGAAAGTTTACTATCTTTCTTTAGCAATCAGTTGATACAAACATGAAGATTTCCTCGAGTGAACATTCTTAGTTCTGGTCCTCGTCCCAAGCACTGAGCCCAAAGGATATTTCCAACATGGCCATGAAGGTTATGGTGTAAAGAATTCTACTTAAGACACAAGATTCAGGGGAGACCAAGTTCAAGCTTCAATTTCCCTGCACCGGAATGAAGACTTTGACCACAGTGTATACGATTCAGGAAAACAGTAGACCAAGTGCTGGGTGTCTCCTTCATCAGGGAGACCAAATGTTTATGCTTATGATGTACGATAGCTTGACTATTGCCCAGCTCAGGAGTTGTTTTTATGCTGCCAGTTAGTTTTATAAACACCATCACAGCTCTGTAGAAAACATACAAAATTATCAAGGTCTATCATCTGCTGTGAATGTCATCTGCTTGGTGGAGTGCAACTCCATCCGGAGAACTGGAGGAGACTGACTGGGAACAGGGTAGCCAAGAAGAGGCTGTCCAAGGGATGTCAATCTAAACCCAAGTCCATTTAAATCATGCCAGAGGAAGTGACACTTGGCAATTCTGGCTGAATAATCTTGACTCCGCTGTTGGCCAAATTGGAGTGCCATATTCTTTGATCAGAGGTATGATGGGCCTGGCAATTCATCACACTACTGGAAGAGCTCCTGGGTGACAACAGCAGGTGGCAATGAACAGCGCCAAAGGATAGCGATCCAAGAGTCCTCGAGGGGCTCTTCTTTTGCGAGTTCCTCCCCTGGGGAAGTGTCTTAACACCACACTGAGGGTCTGATTTCTACCCACAAGGGTCAGCAAGGCAGGCTTGCCAAAACCCAGCTCAGCACAGGGGAGGCAAGCTTTGATTTCTACCCAAAAGATCTCTGCAGTTAACCTAGAACAGGGCCGTCTTCCATAGGCTCAGAAATCCATTCTCCTGTTCAAGTGCAGAGCAGAAAAATTACATCTGCTTCAAGATCCACACCCTGAAATTACAAGGGCTCAAATTCATTGTTTACAGAAGCACCCACTTGGCAGGCTCGGGTGACTCCTGAATTCTATCTTCTTAGTAGTCCTTTTCCTGTCATATTTGACTGTAGTTTAATCATCAAGTAATTTAGTGACTCATTTCCCTAGGTCTGAGTCTTCACGGTTACAATTCAAAATGTTACTCAGAGAAACCTAAATCACGCAGGAGCTCTTTTATAATCATTAACTGGACACTTCCACCTATGAACAGCAGAGGGGGCTACAAAAACCACGAGATTAAACATTTGCGAAAGAAAGAACCTTTTAACCTAAAAACTAATTCATTTAGAACATGTTCAAAATATAAATACGGTTTTTCTTTGTGCTTTAAAATATCATCTCTCCTCTTTTTTTTTAGCTTTTGCAGAGTGACCCCTATATCCTTATGAGCTTAACTGACTTTTTAACACGGTAGATTTTTAAAGGCTTCTAGCTCTGTGTTTCTCTAAGCCTGATATAATGCAATTTTCTAAGAGACAGCGTAATTATCTATTATTAATTTAATCCCAACAAGCCAACTCGCCCCTATCTCAGAACTGTGACAAAACATGCTTCTGTCCTTTCACAACCAGTAGACATATTTATGCATGCAAATTCTTTCAACAATTATTTTTCATTAAATTAAGAACCTATTGCCAATCTAATCTGAAGAAACGCATGTGTCAAGCTTCAGGCTGTGCACAAACTTGTAACGAGGCACAAATACAAAGGAGAGAGCGGAGTCGGTCAGACAAGTGCCTGGTTGAAAGAGCACACGAACCACACCAGGAAATCAATGGCTCCCACTTGACTCAGAAGTCAAGAAAACAGCACCTTAGACTTCCTCTCAGGAACAGGAGTGAGCCGGCCCAGAGCAGCCGCTGCAGCTCACCTGATTCCAAGGCATTTTCTCAGCCACCAGCGGGGTCCATCTGGGGAGAGAGACGAACAAGGAGCAGATGGACAGATGCCACTTCTGGACGCATTTGGTCTGCAAGTGTGTCAGTGACTGGAAGCTGCCAGGTCTAGCTGTGCTTTTGGGTCCATAGAAACCCAGATAAAGAGAAGGAAGTTGCTGGCCATGGCACGGAGGACTTAGGCTGCCAGATGAGAATTGTGACTTTATGCTTGTGATATAGATTGGGGCAATTAACAAGTATAAGTTATTTCAGAATTAGCTTCAATCTGCATTTCATGTGTGCAAGTTTCCAGCTGTAATGGGACTGTGATGTCAGCAAAGGGAGAGAAGCCCGCAGCTGCGGCAGGCTGGGAAGGTAGCTGGCAGCTGTTAAAATAGAGAAGGAATGGTGATTAATTCTTATTATGTGTTTGAAGGTTTCACAAGGAGTTCAAGACCCAACCCTTCCCTCGGGGCATGAAGTGGAGGAGTGGAGTGGCCTGGTCTGTCCTATTGGCCAACCCTGTCATTTCTTTGCTCAGTTTTAATTTGATTCGGCATTTTTACCAGCCTAGATAGTCTGAGTATCTGTTAGGTCACATTTAAATCAGCTAGTACAGACTAGAGGGATTGTTGGTGCCCTTTCCCAGCGGGGCCACCAGCCTCCTTTCACACAGTATCACATCCCAAACTGAGCTCCTGAGCAGCCTGAACGGAGCCCCGTAGCCAGATACACCAAGGCCTCAAACAGGTCCGCAGCTAAAGTCCAAAAAATTCATTCTAATTTGTAGATGCAACTATCTGAATATCTAAGGTCAGGTAACCATGTGTGGCAAGATACTGGTCCTCTCTGAGATTTTCTGGGACTTGGATTTCTGTTTCCTGGATCTTTGCATACAAAATTGGATATGCTGGTCTCCAGGGGGAGGAAAGTATCTCTGAGGCCATAAAGAAAAAAAAAAGATGCATAAAATGTAGCTGAAATAATGTATAAAGTAACAGGATAATTTTACAATAAAAACAAGCAAAATATCTAAAATATCTCTGGCAAAAAAACTAAGATATAAATTGAAGTTGAGAAGTAAATATCTCCAAGTCTGAACACTCGGTAGTTGTGGGTCAGCAGTCACTGAGTTAGAAGGCCCCAGGAAACCTCCTTCTTCATCTGTAAAAATCTCTTTATGGAGTCTGTCGCGGAGGGTCTGGTCGGAAGCCACCGAGATCGACAAAACAGCTCTCCTTCGTCGCCACCGGACTTCGTATGCTCGTCCGGGCTACCAAGGGAGGGACCTCGTTTCCTGCACTCAGTAGCAGTCAGTAGTTCTGCGCGTGCAGCTGACCTATACTAAATCGAACGAGAGAGAAACCCAACAGGGGCAGCGACTCAAATTACAGGAGACAATGAGCAGAGGCTTAGAACTTCCCAGGAAAAAAAAAAAAAAAAAAAAAAAAAAAAAAAAACCAAAAAAAAAAAAAAAAAAAAAAAAAAAGAAAAGAAACCTTAAAGTCATGAACATTCAATTAAGGAATCTGTCGGGTATTGCATATTGTATCTGTTCTTTAATATGATCTATTATTTCTATTTTTCTGCCTGTGTGTTTCCAATATAATGATGCATTCCTCCACACAGGTCAGAAGGCAGACAGGCTGCAATGTAAATGAACCAGAATAATGCCTGCTCCCTCTCCAGCGCGGCCTTCTGGCTTTGACATAAGTCCTGGGGCTTCGGGGATGAAACAAAGAGCCCTTGTATCCTGGCTTCCTATCTCTGGGAAGATCATATTGCTCAGTCCTCACTCCCCTTTTACTGTATTAAAAAAAAAATAAAAATAAAAGGAGGAGAATTAGAGTTCAGGCCAGAAGTAAAGTTTGCAACCCACTAAGAATATGCTTGGCCTGTGGGGGAGGGGCAGGAGGCGCCAGGGGATTTAATTTCAGGCCCGCTGATGTGGTTGATCTCTAATTCATCAGATGCTTCACCCAACTCGTGGGGTTCTGGAAACACTGTGAGTCCAATTTTGCTCAGTTTCTCTATAAAAAATATTTTGAGCTCACGCACCTAATTCTCCATATGGCATTACCTGGCTAACCTTGGTTATTATATCAGCTTTAGGGTCTTTTATGGTGAAACTGGAACAAGGGAACAGAGATCATTTTCCATCCCCTTTATTCTTCCCTGCCTCAGTAAGTTCTTAAAGGGGACCTAAACCATACACGTGCACACTGTCCGCTCCGGAGAGGTGAGGCTGTGCCTCGCCCCTTACTCGAACGTTACAACTTGGCAAAAGTTAATCAGAGAAGAAAAGAACCACCAGAGACACGCTTAACCTTCATCTCTGCTGCGTGAAACCCTGGTCTCGGGGCAGCTTGGAGTTTGTTGGGGCGTCTTTCCGGGGTGCCCTCTGTAAGGACAGCCTCCCGGGGCCTGCCGCGGGGTCCGGGAGCCCTGGCTGGTTCGCCGGCTTCCCCCGTGCAACGCAAGCTGGAGCATACGAGGTTTCCGTGCAGCCCAGTGTCAGGGCCCAGCTGAGAAGCGGTCACAGCTGCTGTGCACCGAAACTCTAACAGCCAGAGGTAGGGGGTCCTGGAGGGGCGCCAAGAACTGCCTGAGAGGTCAGAGGAAGGGGGAGGCTGCGGAGCGAGAGGGGGAGAGCGGAAGGAGGCTGTAATGGGATGGCAAGGTGCCCGGGATTCGTGGGGCATAAAGACGGGGAGGTGGGGTGGAGGCCGTGAAGGATTGTGGGGAGGCAGCAAGCAGGCTGGCGAAACAGAGAAAAGTGGGAATTGTGGCTGAAAGCGGCCCAGAAAGGCAGGTCAGATGGAATGAACTCAGCCCTGAAACATACTTTTCAATCTGGTTGTAGAGTGTCAACAAAAAATCTAGCAACACATCTTAAATAATAAAATGTACAATGTTGTATGAGTCCCAAGGAAAAGGTACTTTTCTTGCACAGAGGTAAGTGTTCCCTTGATTTTCACACTGAGTCTATGAAAATTTACTAATTGAGCCATGGCTCTGTGGACCAAACTGATAATCCTTTTGAAAAGTATATGCAAGGTGTCTTAACAAAACTTACTTAAAGTTCTGACATACGTAGCTATTTTTATAACTATTTCTGATTTTTTTCCCCAAAGATTTTATTCCAGTGTGACTTCTCACGGCAGCCTAAAGGAGGACAGAGGGGCCGTTGAGCGCGTGCAGAAGACGCCTGGACTTCTTTCAGCATGTGGGACAAAGGAGAGACCAAAACCCAAGCAGCTAGTCCAGCGAAGGACAGCGACAGAAGGGACCTCAATAGGGTAGCTAGAGACCGGAGAACAAAAGACAAAAGAATCAAGACAGTCCTGTGCAGTGAGGGGCATGAACAAGGTATCGACGGGACAGAAAAGCAGGGAGGGACAGGCAGGCGAAGCGATGCGGGAGTCTGAGAGCTTGGGATGGGGGTACTCGATAGCCAGCGCTCTTTGTCAGAGCTAAGGGTCGGCCCGGGAGGACGTGCGGTCCTCCCTTAGAAAGCCGGCAGGTTGCCCCTGCCAAGGCCACATTCCTGCTCCTTTCAGTCTCAACCCACTGTGTCCACGTTCTACAAGCCCTGGGCCTTAGTTATCAATCTCGTAAGCACTTTGAAGGTTGGAAGTGCAGGTCTTGATCAGCACCTAGCACCAGGTCTGATAAACGGGAACACTCCATAAATATGAACGATTAAGTGTGCACCTAATAAATGAGAGAGATAAAACAGAATCCCTTTAATGCCATAAAATACGCCACAGTTTTTTCACTCTCACACACACACACACACACACACGCACGCACGCACGCACGCACGCACACAGTTGCACTTAAACTTGGGAGAGTTCAGAAATGGTTATGTCCACCCAGAAACATCAGGTGACGACTCAAGATAACTCAAGAAATTTGAGCTGGTCAAGCTTATTGCATGTCACCAGCAAGTACCTTCTGGGACTGAGGGAATTAGCAAACAAATTCCACAAACCACTGGCGGTTATTTTTAGTGAGGTAGTGGGAAATGAGAGCCTAAAGGAGAAATGGCAAGAATGGATGTGCGAGTGATTTTTTTTTAACTCGAAAAGAAGATTGATCCTGATTTTTACCATGTGGGAGCTAACCTAAATCCCTAGGAAAATAAGGCTCCCTCAAGGCACGGCAAAATTAAAGAGACATAGCAATCCATACTCATTAATAGTCCCATAAAGCATCAGGAAGGGCTCCCTCTCATCCAGCTTTCTTGGCTGGTTCTGGGCACTCGTCTTGTAAAGGATTATAGTAAATATATTTACATTGTTTATGAACATGTCTTGATTGCAGTTAAACAACTGATGGAAGCTAATCCCATTTGGTTTATATAAAAAATGGTTGTTTGGAGCCTGAAGACATATCTGAGTGATGACAAATTGGATTTAGTGATTTGGGGTGGGTAGCCTGTAGGGATGGTAATGGATGAAAAATACATGGGCAGTTGGGATACCGAAGCAGGTGAATGATTGAAAGCAGCTTTGGAAGTAGCCTGTTAAAAGTGAGCTGCCGTGAGAATTTCCCACCCTTACTTCTCAGGCACGTCCCTTTGTCAGTCTGCAGCGGCGCAGAACAGCCACTTTACCTTCACCTTCCCACTGCATCTTCCTCTGTCTTCAAACACTGGGATATTGCAAGTGCCTGGGTCTTTGGCTCGGCCACCGAGCCCCAGGACCAAGGTGGCCCAGCAGAGGAAGGACCACAGAGTCCCACAGAAGTCTGTGCCCTGTAGCCACAGGAAAGAGGGCCCTTCGCAGGGAAGAGAGTGTGACCCATCCAATCACAGGTGGAAGGAAGTCCCAGAAAGGAAGCAAACTGCCACACTGCTTGGTGTTTTTGTGACTGACAGAAATACAATGGAAATTATAAAAATTTCTCCATCTTCCAGCTGCCACCCTACCTACATCGTATGCCTCTTTCTTTCAAAAAGAATGGAGCATTTTGATTCAATTCAGTCCTCTCACTGGTAGTAACAGAAAACAAGTTCTCATCCATCACTTATTTTTAACCCAGCTTGGAAGGTTTCCAGTTGCCAAAGGCATAGAGGTGACCTGCTATTTGTTTCTCTGTTATAGAACTTTTTGAAAGGGGGAGGAGGACTTCACAAACCCGTAGCCGGATGCTAAGGACAATACATCCTTTCATCCATTTCAAATACGTATACATAAAACCTCTGTCTCCATGTCCTGACAGGAATGGTCTGAAGCTATGAAAGCCAAAACATGCTACTGCTTGCTGGTTGACCAGTTGGACCCAGAGATAGCATGGTACAGAAGGCACAGGTTGGTATCTACCCTAGAGACTGTCTGACTATCTAATTTGGGCTGCACCTACTCAGACATCTTTTCCATATTTTAAACAGCAGCATTTGATGTGTTTAACAAGGCTGAACACAGGAAATAATAAAAATAATAAGGCTAACGATACTCATTAGGAGAGCAAGAATGATTACTTTAATTATGTATTGAGTATTCGCAATGTTCTTCTCAACTAAGCAAAAAGTGCTTCATTACATCCTTCCTTGGAGAGAGGTGGGGTCAGAAATCCAGACTGATCATTGATCCATCCTCAAATCAAGAAACAAGTACTGAGAGGTCTGGATCTGAGTCCCATGACGCATCTTTGAGAAGCATGTGAATGGTTATATGTCTCCAAATAGAGTTGACTTTTGTTGCAGAGATGGGCAATACTTTGGCCAAGATCAAAGGACCACTATCATCCAGCGCCACCTCCAGCGCTGCCCAGCAGCAGTATGGTTCCCATATCTCTTTGACCTTCTGTGATCACGCATTTTACCTGTTCTTCTCTTGTTCAAGTATCATGCCCTGTTCTTTAGAGTCATTACCATTTTTATTTTCTCACTCTGTTCAGCTTTTACTTTTATTCATGTCTTTGCAAGAAAATAGAGGAACTCGCTTTATGTCTCACAGAAGCCTCTACAGGAGACATATTAGGTTGTCAATCAGTGTTTGTTACATGGTTGAACTAAGATTTGAAGCCAAAGCCAACAGGGGTCACTGACATATTGGGGACCAGACTGAGCCACAGAACTTATTGACTGGCATCTTTGTGCCCGGACTAAGAGAAAGATAATTCTTAGGGCTTCCCAGATATTGCTGTAAATGGAAATGGCAGGACTGAGAAGCACAGTGGGTCTGAACAGTATAAGGTTCCTGGATGGAATATGGGGATGGGAGACAGTACAGAGTTTTGTCTTTATCTTTTGTGTACTCCTCTTCTTGAGTTTTGCCTGCTTTGGCATCATCTCTTGCTCACTTTCAAAACTAGCTCTTTTATTGATTGTGAACACCCCTCCACAACTCCTACACACACACACACACACACACACACACACACACACAGAATATGTGACACAAGAGAAAGCTCTAGAATCCTAAGATTGTTATCTGGGAATGTATTCCTACATGGCTCTGCTTTCATGGACTTAGGGATGAATACTTGGTAAAGGAATACCTGCTTCCCATGCAGGCTTCCCTCTAGTTTCTCCAAGTGTCCAGAAGCCACACCTGTCTGGCCTGGGACCTGACTCAGCTACGAAGAAAGGTACACCTATTGCCACAGGGCAGAGCTTGTGCCTCGGCCTTGGCCGGAAGGCCTTTTGAAATAAGGATGACCGCATGTCCTTGAAGGAGAGGGGGGGGGGGCAGTCAGAGTCCGGGATATTGATCTCTCTCTGTACTCGGTGTCCGGCAGGAAAGAATGCTAGGAGGCACGGAAAGTGACTACTTCTTTTCATACTCCACCCTTCCCTTGCTTCTCCTTGGCCTCCCCACCCTCCAGAAGTGTCTCAGCCAACTCCAGATCTTACTTGGTCTTCAAAGGGGGCGGGCGCCCAGCATAGGAATTCTCCACACTGAACAACAGATGCCTGTCTACACTCTGCTTGTGGAGCCCAGGGACCCCCCAGGCAGTTACCTCCAGGCTGCTTCAAGCCAGACTTCTTATAAATTCCCGGTCCCTAAATAACAAAGTCAAACGTAAAACTCAAACAGGAGGCCAAAATTGCAAACATCTATATTTTAAACTTCAGATAAAAAGAGAAAATTCACTGGCATGCTGAGGGGTTCAGGCCAATTCCCTCTTTGGCCTGGTGGATCTGGGAGGGGACTGTCTCAAGCTGGTACGCAAACCACCCTCTGAGTGTGCCAGTGACCTGCT